>JADDOH010004655.1:0-37910 GCA_016648135.1 Agrypnia vestita
ATTAGGGTAGCTATTGTCAATATTAATCATACAAGCTAAGGGGGTCCTTGAGCCCTCATTACTTTGAATATTGAGACCCTTTTTAGAATTGAAAGATGTGTTATTTCCATCGGGGAATGTATCCTCATAAATTAATAGCGAATCAGTTATCTTCTTTATAATATTCTTATCTTGCAGTTTTTCATCTGAAAGCATTCTTTTTTGCAATTTCACATTATTTTTGAAAACCTCTTTCATTTGAGAATTTGGTTTTTTGTTTGATTTTATGGACTTCACTTCTCTGTTTCTATCTTCTGCAATCAAAATTGGTGTCCTATCTATACCGACCGATGGGGACCTGGGGTCTTTGCCCGATAAATCTTCGTTCATTTCAATTTCATTTTCCGTCCCAAGCGCTTCTTTTTCTGTATCAGAATTTTCTGACATAATTATATTTTCCGGTTTAACCACAACTTTACGCTTTCTCCTCACTGTATCAAGATCAGTTTCAATATAATCTAAATTAGTTTCCAGTAAGCCATAAACAGGTTTATTCACATCAGTGTGATCAGGCGTGAGGCGGTCCTCTCTGACATCCTCTGCAATACTTTTGGCCTCTTTCGCATTGTTGTTTGAATTACAAGTTGGTAGATCAACTTCTGTAGCTTTGAATTTGTCATTTTCACTCTGCACAGATAAATTGCAGAGTTCTTGGCAGAGATTTTTCGGTTCCAAAATTGAAATAATTCCAGTATTTGAATTATCAAGAGTTTCATTAGATTCCAGATCACTTGCATTCAGAAAATTGCTTGAATTCAACTGGTTGTAAGCCAACATTAATTCAGGATTTTTTATGATAAATCCCAAAGGAGTTCTTTTAAAATCTATTGTTGGAGATCTTGGATCGATTTGATTCATTATAGCTCGCAAAGCTGGGTTTAGCGAGGGTTCTTCACATTTACCAAAGCACTCTTTGGTTAGATCAACATTTTTAGTGATGGGTTTTGCTTTCATTACTTCATGTTTCTGTAACAAATACAAAAAATATTATTTAACTACGCAGTCACTAACTGATCGGGAATGAATCCTCTACAAGCAATTTTTAAACAAATTTTGCACCCTCTGGTACCATCGGTCATTATTCTTTTAAAAACTTTGGAATACATTTTTATAAGCATGTCTTGAACAAACCTTATTTAAATCCAGGAGAACAAAGCTCTATTTGCTCGACAAATTAGTTAAGTTAAATTAAGAATATCCTCAGATAAGAAACATTAGCAACCAAGTACTATTCTTTGACAATTTGTACCCTTAATGAATTAAAAGTGACAATCATTTATACGCTAATTGATTTTAATTTACCACTAAATAATATTACGGGATCTGTATATACCTGAAGAGGTGTTCGATCAATATCAACAGTCGGTGATCGAGGATCACCTTCGTATTTTGTTTCACGCGCTTCATCTGCCATATCACAGACTCCATCTAAAGATTCTTCTTGGCTTGTAGGTTTACTTGGATAATTACCCATATTTTGCCTATGTTTTCTGATTCCAATGAAACCGTACGTAGTACTAAAATATTGAGATTAGAGGTATGCGCTGTTAACGTAATTATGCATACAGATATTATGAATTAGCTGGAAATCCATGGAGTTTATTCACTGAATCAAAACCATTAATAGAGTGACATTAAAATAAGGATACTTCCAAACACCTCCCACAAAATACTTTCCGAATATGCATGAATACACAATCACTACACAATTCAAAACATTTTAAAACAAACCAACCGTCGAATGTTGAATACCCTTTCCATAGAATCACGCACAGAATATAGACCAAAAACATAGAATAGTGACAATATCATACAATAGAAACAATAGACAATATAACTCTTTCCAATTTATATTTGGTTTTATTTGGTTGGTGATAATGGTAATTGACTATTCGCGCCGTTGGCAGCATTCACAATAATTTCAAGCATTTGCCGATGTCTATGGCCCGGTTGTTTCAAATTCGATCAAAGTAAGCGTAGAGTTTAAACTGAAATTTTTAGTACTTTTTTCAAAAACGGGTTGTTTCAAATCGGATTAAGCGAAATCTGTCAGAGAATTCTGAGCGGAAATTTTAGATTAAACTCTCGGTCAGAGTCGCACATGCGCACTGCGCAATGTAATTGACATCTGTCAATAAAATATTTTTTTATTAATTTTTCGACATTTTACATACAAAGTGTCGAAATGTACAATATTATGTAGGGTGACACAGGCTTTTCTGACGATCGACTGATCCTACAGTATATCCTTAACAGGAGAAGTAATTTACTTAGATCTCGAACAATACTTTTTTGTCAGAAGAAATTGATTTTTCCGCAACTCTAAATGAATTTTACTGCAGGGCATTGTCGACAATATTTTTTTTCAAGGTTTCTATTTCACTCGGGTTTTGATAATTTTACATTTATATCCATGAAAGGTGCATAGGTGATTTATCTGGAACACTGCTTCTTGGACTGCGGATAGTGTCAGCCATTACCAGAGCAATGGCTGACCACAGACCACATTTTAGTCAGCCGAAGAGCACTATAAAAATCAGAAATATATTTGTCATTATGTCCAAACAAAATATCAAGTTACGACAAACGGTACTAGTTACCAGATTTGGTAATTGCTATATTGTAGGAGAGCGGAACTATGCCCTCAAACCAAATGTACAGCAATTTTTAATGCTACAGTGGGCCTGAAGGCCCAATTTTAATTGCGGTCCGACAAGAACACCTAGATTTTAAAGAAATCAGAAAGATGTATTGCGACCTCACCGGGAATCGAACTCGGAATTCTCAGTATGCAGAGCCAGTGACATGGCCACTGGTTTGGTCATGTGGAACAGATGAGCAAAGAAAGGATGGCAAGGAAAATTGTTTGTCGAAAGCAGCAGAAGCAGAGGACGTCCGCGGAATAATAGTAATAAAACAATATATTCGGTGTATGAAATTTTTTTATTTTATTTTATTTTATATACCTACCTATTAACGGGAAAATGAATATTTTAATAAAAAATACAACTTGTAATAAAATTAAGCCAGATCTCTTTTGGCATTATGCCTTTCCAAAACAACTTCGTGAATTTCCTATCGATTCTTTAGATAGTTGGGTTTTGAAAATATCTAACTGAACCACATATAATTTATTCTGCATATCAGTCGTAGGCTCTGGATTCACTTTTCTTATTACCTGCAAACAAAGAAAAGGTTACAAAAAATACAGATCAAATAAAAACATATTGTTCTTGCAAACACTAAATAGGTAAGATAACATTTAATTTCGTCAATAACTAACCTTCCTGGCGCTTTTCATCGTATTCTCGAATCTACTTCGAAAATCTGTTGGACAGTAGCAACAAAACATTAAATTAGTTGCGTAATGCGGCCCACTAGTCTCCTTTCATCTTCTTGTGGAAATCTTCAGTAAAACAAACCGTTGATGACATGTTTCGAAACATCTGCTTTGATCTGCTTGCTGTCTGTTGCTGTCAAATGAAATTTAAATTATGTGCTGCCATATGCAAAATTATTTTGGCGTGCATTTGTCTATGATTTTTATTTTACACAATTGCAACACCCCTAATCCGATTTTAAAATTTGAAACAACTCAATTCTTCGAGATTTCGCGTGACCTTGAGGTTAAGCTCAGCTTAAGCCAGTATTTCCGCTTACTTTGATCGAACTTGAAACAACCGGGCCTTTGTCTATCAATAAGATGCCTTGCCAAGGAAGGTGGAGCGGGAATTTCAAACACACTGGCACTGTTATATACATTTATTACAAAAAAAAACAGTTAAACCTTACGTTCTAAAGCACTATTACTAATTTTATAACTAATCCTAACCTAAACGCCAGCAGTTCGACCGTCACATAAGTCCGTCCCGTCCTTTCACATCTCAGTCCACATTAAAAAAATATTACAAAAAACACAAAACACATGTCGCTGTTGGCGGCTCACGTGGCCGCGAGAAGCCTGCATCCCAAGCCCGGCTCGCAGAAACTCACGGAGCCCGCACGTGGTCCAGGCTTGGTGCGTCCGGTCGCGGGATCCACGACCGGCTGGAAGCATCTGGCCGGAGTCTCGGTAACTCGCGGGAAGCACGTGGTCCAGGTCTGGAACGTCCGGTCGCGGGATCCACGTGGCGTCGGCGTCGGCCCGCCGGTCCGGTCGCCGCCGGGGCCAAGCTGCAGGAAGACATCAGGCCTTCCTCGGAAGTCCATAGTGGTGAAGCGGCCGTCGCCTGGAACCATCCAGAGCGCTGCAGGGCGCTTCCTCCTCGAGCAACGCGGGTGGCGCTGATCCGCGTTCTCGGAAACATGCGGCGGCAGCTTGAGCGCCCGCCGCGGGCAGGAGCCCGGGCAACGCAAGCTGCTTCCCTCACCGCGGCCGAAACTCAACAAGAACAGCTTTTGGGCGCGCGGCTTCAGCCCTCTGTGTCTGCGGGGGAGGGGGGTAGTCTCACCGCACCCGCAATGGCACCCTACCGAACCCTGGCGGTGCGGGGTGGCAACCCGTGGTGCCGCGCGAAATTTAAAATTACCTAAACCTATTTTAAAATAAAACTTATATTCTAATTTAAAAAGGACGCGATGCGGAACGTCACATGCAGGTCGCGGACGCATCAAAGGGGAATAAGCTTTTGGCGACCAAAAAAAAAGGTCACCGGAAAAAATAATATCGATTATCCGAGAAAAAATATCTATGAAAAAAATATCAATATTCGATATATCGCGAAAAAATATATCGACGATAAATATCGATATTTTTCAAAAAAATATCGATATTTTCATATATCGATATTTTTTACCCATCCCTAGTGCCAACATAGATTAAAGTAATCTTTCGTAAAAACATAGATTTTTATGAAAACCGGGTAATTTTATCAGTGGAAAAAGCAAAAATCAATGTTTTAAAACATACTATGTAGGTACCTATATGACATTATTTAAGAATTGATAGATGAGTGGAATATTCAATTCACTATATTCATTGATATGATTTACACTTGGGTGGTTCTGATCGTCTACCTCTCAGAGAGCATATCTCCGGCTAGCTTGCCGCTCTGTGGTGTTAACAAATCACAAACTATGTAGGAGATAGTCACTGATCAAAGGTGGCGGGAATTGGAATAAAAAGAAGTAAATTTGTGCATATTTACATATAATTAACACTAATTCATATCATACAAATTCCACAAATGCCTTATCAATATCTATCGTCTAATCTTATTATCTACCTTATTCCTAGAAACCTCGTCGCGTTATGGGAGCCGGGGTACTTCCGGCTAGGAAGTCAGCGGGCCGGGCTTTCTCAGTGCCGCGCCGCGCTGCTGTCATCTCGCGCCTCCGTCGTCTGCGTTCGGAGGCTTGGATCGCTCCCAAAGCCATCTCTCGCCCTTGTTGGTGATGGACCTTCGCGGTCCTGTTAGCGCCGGGGCCGGCATCCATTGCCTGACGGTTGGCTGCTTCCGAACCAAACGGATCTCGACCTCTCTATCTAGTTCACTTCATCATTCCGGCTTCGCGATCGCCTTCCGGCTTGACGTCGGCCGTCAGGGCGGATCTCTGCCGGTTCCCTTGGCCCGACCTACCTTCTCGGGGTTGGTTAATCGACATCACCTCGGCGTCCAGAAGGGTAGCCATTGGTTGGCGACAACCCCTTACCTGGCCCCGCCTCCACGCCTGAGTCATTCTGTGATGGACCCAATACCATGCGCATCTCGCAGGTCTAAATTAAATAAATTAATTGTTCGTATTACCTATCTACGCTGTTCATAGGAGATGCACTTTGTTCCACACTATTTCAACGATTTTTCTTATTTATATTAATTTAACACATAATCATTACAGAATTATTTTTATATAAAATTGACATATTATCTACCTTGAATGGATTATTTATATGAAAATAAAAGACTTATAACCAGCGCTTATAATCTACTTACAATACAAATAAACTTACAATACGAATACTTAATTAATTAATAATCATAACAATATAACTTAACTAATTTAATATAATTATAACTAGAAATTATGCCTAGGAAATCTTCAAATCATGTACACTATCATATTAACATATATTTACGAACATTTAAAATCATTTACAATCAGTCGAAAAAACGCGTATTTGCGTTTTCCTGTTTCGCGACGTTCTATTTATTTATTTACAATGCCGTCGGCGTCAAATTATTAACATAAAAAAATCATCTACAAAAGTTAATATTTTTGCCATTATTTTATACCAATAATTCCTTATATGTATACATGTAGCTTCTAACATAAAACAGATTTGTAATTTTATCTTGGTACTTGCTTGCATTATATTATTAGAAAATTTATGTTGGAGAAATTGCTAATAATCTTCGATCTATCTCTATCGTTTTATATCTCTGTCTATAAACCTCTGCATAGCCTTGCGGAGAACTATTTTGTTTGTTCCGCACGTGCACGTGCAGATATTACATTTTAGGCAAAACAAATACAGATCTCGGGAATTTTAAGGTTTCGTACATCGCAAATGTTTTCAACCCTCCCGAGCATTATCGTCTATTTCTCGATAATCCATTGCTTCCCAAATAAAATATCGCTATTGATCGGTTTCGGATCCTTTGAAGACGGCTGCCGCATCTAGCAAAGTGCAATAAAATTTAGCCTGCAAACTCCTAATCCTCGTCCGCTAAGTGCGGTATTCCCGAACCGACGAGACATTACAGTATACACAAGCTAGAAGAAACATTATTTTTCATTACTTTTATTAGCCAGCTTAGACGCCGATTTAATTGCATTCATTGTTCTTTCCGAGGAAAAAGGTTTGTTCGTCCCACAGCTGTGTGCACGTACAGTAGGTATAAGCCTAGGGTGAAAGCCCCGTTAAAAGGCCATAAAGCTATTTTTGAAATGTGGATTCGCGTCATTTTATCTGATTTAATTCCTGCGGTAGTCATAACCATGTCAACATATATGTTATCTTCAGACTAAAAAGATCATGGATTAAATATATTTAATCTTGTGTTTGGCAATAACACACAAAGATGATGTGTCGGTGCAGTTCGTGGTATCGTACAAGAGACAAATCTTTCTTCAAAATCTCTAGTTATCCAACCGGTAATACATGAATCACCCAGCACAAGTAGACAAAGTACTTTGCATGACTCAGCACCTATACCTGCCGATAAATTACGAAGATCGCAGAGATTAAAAGAAAAAAGTTCTAGAAAATAGTCAAGCGAGTTTCGATACCATAGAGGGCGCCAGTATCAGCACAATTTGAGGACAAATAAATTGAACTTCACAATTCGAATCAGAGATGGCGTTAGTTTCGCTCGCAACTGACACATGAAACATGGCGGCGATTTAGTTACACTGAACTGAACTCGAAGTATGACAGCCTTATTGGTGGGGGACTTTCATGTCACCCGCGAACAAGTACGGCTAGTCCGTAACTTTTGAGGCCTTTTTAGCCTTGACAATGGCACGTGATACCGTGTCGAAACGTCGGTCTTGGTCTCCTCACGGAGACCATTTACTGAAAACGCGAGGGATTCCAGAAGTTCCTTTTGTTACATACAATAACGCTCGCGGAAACCTCAAGCGAAACATATATATACATATATATATATATATATATATTATATATATATATATATATATATATATATATAGGGGGTATAAAAGGTATAAAAATTAATGCAATCATCGAGCATTACTAATTTATATTGATTTTATTATTAAAGAAAACACATTCTTATTGTGAAGTTATAATTTCAGAACAAATTTCTGTGAATTATTAAACAATTTTTTATTAATCAATTAGAAAAGACACACAGAAAAATCAAATTAACGAAAAAATATTTTAACTGCTACCGGGATTCGAACCACTGACCTCCATTCTATTGGACGTTATCCAATTTCGCCACGGCAGTCTGGTACGTTACCGAAAAATTTTCGACCCTATATGTAGTTTTTTTTTAATTAATTTCATTTTTAAAGTTATCCATTTTTTATAATGCAATAGTCACAAATAACTGCATATCTACCGCTAGAGGACGCCAGAAATTAATTTTTCTTTTTTAATTTTTTTTTAACATTATATGATATTTTATTTATCTATGGAGGACATGGGATGACATATTCAAAAAATAAAACTGTAGCACATCCATAGTCGACACAACACAGACGAGAAAGGATTTGCAGTTTTGGTATAAATCATAGATTATTTCTTTCTTAATTTAATACCTAAAAAAAATAATAATAACTGTCAAAGTGTCAAGTGTCAAATGCGCAGTTCAGTCGGTTCAATTTGTTTTGGGTTCCTCTAAATGCTTTTGACCGATTTACTATGGTGTAAAGTTAAGTTTATAAGTTTTCTAAATAGACCATTGAAATATAACTGTCACCTTATTTCATACATGTCTTCTTATGTTTCATGTGGAATAGTGGGCAAACTTATTGATTTTTTTCCCTTCTCAATATCTCTTAAGTATGTCAAACTTGGGAGTGGGACAAGGAATTTATTCACCGCTCCGTCAAAATTTTACTGACTCTGAGTCCGAAGAAGAGATACATAACTCGATTTCGGGTAGAAATCAAATTTTAGTGTCGGAGAATCTTGGTAAAAACAACACAATGAAAAATGGAATAAAGAATTATCAACATTTTTCAAATGGTGAAGAGATAGAAGACCCTAATGGATATATCGTGGGCATGGATAATAATATCGAGAATGTGAGTATTTTGCAGAGTGATAAAAGTGAGCGTATGTCTCCAATCAGGAAAGTCCTTTTCGTATTGTCTATTTTAATTTGTTTTTTGACCGTAATAGTCTTTTTGTGGGTGCTGCCATGCCCTGAACCAGGAGAATGCCCTGCAGTAAGCAAGAATAAGAAACCAAGTTGGGAAAACCCTTACCACGGTATTGAACTGAAAGGTGCCATTAATGTGGTTGATGGAGTGAACGGAAAGGATAAAAATCTAGTTATGCTTTTCCGGGGTGACATTGTAAATCCCGGACATTCCGAGGGTGTACGATTATCTAATGACAATGGTGTTATACTCATTGTGGGTAATTCTGGTAAATTTGATTGGTTTATCAGATTGCCGAGACTTCCGACTGATGTAGACTGCTCGTTACTTGATGTGGACAATGATGGTACAAATGATTGTATAATGGTTGGCAGAGATGGTCTCTTTGCAGCATTTAGTCCGATAACTGGACTTATTTACTGGTATCTTCATAATCACGAAAATAGTAAACCTTTTGATTCTGTTGATTTTCCGCTCATTTTAATGGACATAGATGGGGATGGTATAAATGATATGTTAGCCCCATGCAGCGTTGATGAGGACAAGAACCACAACTCTCTTATCTTTATATCAGGTTATCAAGGAAGTATTATAGGACAACCCTTGACAATGACCGAATGTACATCTATTGATAGACTACAAATCAACAAGGATCACATT
The DNA here is from genome assembly GCA_016648135.1 of Agrypnia vestita. NCBI lineage: Eukaryota > Metazoa > Arthropoda > Insecta > Trichoptera > Phryganeidae > Agrypnia > Agrypnia vestita. The sequence goes on from JADDOH010004655.1 coordinate 9,493, forward strand.
ATAAGTTTCACATGTAAAAATAATACAAGTCTATCCGCATCCTCAAAAGACTACAAGTTTGAAGAACTGTACAAATGTATAACCAATAAACCGTATAATAGCAAGTGGAATAATTGGACTGTAAGCAAACAGCATCAAGTATTCGGCCAAAGGAAGGAAATTGAGACTCAAAGGAATATTTATTCTGTAGATGGCAGAAGACTGATTGTTGAAAACACGGGCCACTGTCCCAATAATTGTAAAGTGACCGTTCAGTTAATCGATAAAAGGACTGAAAAGGAGAATATTTCATGGGAGTACATAGCGCCTCGTGTTTACGGAATGGTTCCTGCAACTTTAGTATTCAATAACAGTATAAATATGCTGAAACACCATATTTCAGGATTTGTCCTAAAATTTTGGCAATGGAATGCAAGTCCTAAAAGTGTCAACCGATATGATCGGAATACAGATAATAATTATAATATTTTCAATAACATTATAGATCAGCATACTGATGAAGGTAAAATCGAAAAAAGCTCGCGGTTTACGCGAAATTCCCCACCCACCAAAGGGAATATTAAGGGTGAAAATATTTCTATCAGTCGCTTGACGGAAAGAGTTGTATTGGTGACGTTCAATGCTACTGATATTCATATCGTAAATGCGAGTCAAAGTGATGTAATTCAAATTTGTGTCAATAAAAACAATGAAGTTATTTGCCAACCTGACTTGAGCTTTCAGGAAAATTCGCTACTGATATCTGATTTAGATGGTGATGGCTCTCAAGAGTTGATAACATATCTCACAAGCTTTGCTTGCCCAGAATTTGCAGTTGTTGATGAATTTCCTGGTGATGACATCAAATGTGATGAGGATTGGACATTAAGTTCTACTGTTCGGGTTGTTCGTCTCGAGGCCGAACTTCCCAAACTTTATGAAGCGGTGTCTCATCATTAGTAAAGTGCCTACTTCTATTTTTTATATTTCAAAATGATTTATCAGTCCCGGTAGCAGCCAAATATTTTTTTGTGGATTTGATTTTTCTATGTCTTTCTAATTGATTAATTAATTTGGATTTATCAGCACATTTAAAAGTATGTGTGCTGAAAATTGAACTAGTATAATTTTCAAATAATTTTTATTAACACACTGAATAAATTATTGACTCCTATTTTATAGAAATATTTATATGTATGTTAAGCAAATAGCTGCACAAAACTATATCGGAGACAGCGGCGTATTTTTGTTTTTATTGATTACACAATACAGTGCTCATGATAGCAACAGCCCTAATCACCAAAGAATATAAATTAGTTTGTACTCTTCTTTAACCAAAGTGTGGATGTTTTATTAATTTCAATATGTATAATATTTAAAATTGTGATTTTTTGTGTTACTTTTTAGAATAATAATTTAACCAGATACTCAAATTTTTAGAATAATAATTTAACCAGATACTCAAAGAACATTAAAATTATAATTAAAATAAAATAATTTATTTTATAGCTCATTAAAAGTTTTGTCCTTTTAAATTTTTTTTTTTTTAAACTTTTAAAATTAAAATGTGTGAATTTTAAAAATATTATTATATGATGTTCCTTTATAGAATTATTATTTAGCCACATAGTTAAAATTATTATGTATATAATTATTAAATCAAAGAAAATTTAAAATTATCGGTTATGTGAAATAATTTTATGCGTGAATTCCTTAAGTATGTGACTGCCTTAGAATATTAATAAAAAATATTGGCCTGTAATATTGAACAGTGATGAAACATGAATGTGGGCAAATCTAAGGTGATATGTTAGAGAAGAGTGAAATTTATAGTGAAGAACAATGCTTAAAGATGGAGTTCCAGTATGTCGGGAGGAAGATTATTTGGAATGGGGCGATAAAATAATGTATTCAAGGGTGTGACTGAAGAAAATAAGGTTAATAGTATTTTACTGTGAATGGGCACATTGGAATAATGAGTCTCAAAAGAATCTCCACAATCTTCCATGAGCGTAAATGCTTGAGTTTTCCAGCGAAACTTGGAAATAACAGAGGAAGAATGTTAGATTACTGAATTCAGTGGAAAAGCTTTTTTTAAGCGGAATTTCAATGATAAAGTGAAATAAGAATCAAGGATATATGTAACTCATTTGAGCGTAGATCGAATGAAGAAAGCATTACTTAAATTATTGGGGGATTGGAGAGAATGACTCATGAAAGGATGCTCTGACAAATATATGCACATATTATTCGAGTCAGAATATATGTATTAATCTTACTTAACTGACTTAAGTCAAATAAATAGTGAAATCCATGTTTGCAAATAGTTTTTGGATTCCCTAGAATAACATTTTTTATGTTTAGTATATTTTTGGATGTACATTTCGATTTTCCATTTTTCATTTTGGATCATAATTGCCCTGGTGTGCACAGCGAAGTGAGTCAGTATCTTTAGTTAACTAGTGACTAGTGAGTCGACTTGAATGCACGATTGCCTATTACCACAAAGTATTGTTAATCTCACTGTACTGAGTGAGTAAATTTTTTCTATTATATTAACATTTTACAGTTTTCTTAATATTTTGGATTTATATTCTTCTCTACTGTACTGTGGATGCTTTTAAGTTCATAATCCTTCTTCAATCTAGTAATTCTTTAAATATCAATATTATAATAAATAAAATAATATATATAATGATAATGGTCACCCTTCATGCCACTATTGTTTGCCCAACGTAAATTGGCGTGCGGCGAATTTAGAACTGCGCCGCCCGAACCCGGCGGTATACCCTCGCCCTGTCATTCAGTTCAATTTTGTATTTTCTCCGGAGCTGTGACATCTTGATTACCAATATACACTGAATTATTATGTCCAAAACATCCTAAACAGTCCGGAATGGTGCAAGAACAATTGCCAATGAAGTATTAAAGTTTTGCGAAGCTGAAAAAGCAAATAATGGACCGATATTACCGTGTGACAGTTTGACAGATAGAACAGCTGCCATTACTGTTTGGTTTCTTTAGTGCTGCTCTACCAAATTTCTGTTAAAGGCTACGACACCGGTCACCGGACATTCTGTACATTATGTATTGTGTAACTTCTGTTACGCGACAGGGACGCCCTCCCTTGCACGCCAATTTATAGTGGTACGTCTGTAAGTGCATAATTGTTTCTATTTGACAAGATGTGTGAATTGATTAACAGGTTTTTAATAACATATTCCTTTGTTTGGGGAGTTGTGTTATTTTCTTTGGATGTTGTATAAGAAAATTACATACCTATTGCTGATTAAACTTCAAATTTCTCATATTTTAGTACAATGCTTAAGAATTATTATTTTTTTACGCTTCAACAGGCCAAAAGGCCTAATTTGTATTTTTGAACACGATTTTGCAATGTGTGGTAAATAAATTCCTTTATACAAATTTTTTTGAAAAAAAAAATTATTTTTACTTCCTTTCTTTTAACTCGTGGCGTCTGCTTGCTTGACGAAAAAACTATGGATCGATTTTTAACCCTTTTCCCATGATCCAATCGAGCTGAAACTTTACAAGCAGACTCGTGGCGACGATCAAGAAGATCTATCAAATTTTTGTTAAATTTTTTTAATAATTATAGTATAATTTTGGATTTTTAGAAATTTTTAATGGTTTATTCATACAACTTAGTAAGTTGTATGAATCAACTTATATCAATTATGAAAAATTTATTAAAATTTATCAATTTTTTGGTTTAGATGGATATTCCTATTAGCTGGCATCTGCAATGAAAACATTAAAGCATGACTTTTACATAAATATATATTTTGGAAAAAATTATGATATATTAAAGTATGAACAATGTGATAATATATTTTTACAATATTTGTGTGTTTATATTCTGAGAACGCAATTACTTGATTTTGTCAAGTTAATAATTATCCCTCTGTGAACAAATCCAGTAACTGTATTTTCAGAACATATATAAAAAAATTTGTTAAAAAATACATACTGGTCTACAAAAGAACAACAAATTGAAAAAAAAAAATTTTGCGACGTATTCTAGTATATGTTAAATAATTCGGAAGAATATCATATATGTATATATTAAAAATAATATTGCTTAATATTCCACTTTAAAATATAGAAGTATTATTACCAGCTGCGAAATCTATGTGTACTATTTCATGGGAAGGACTATAGATGTCTTTAGCTTAGGTATTCCATTCGAATATATGAAAGAAACCGATTTAGAACATGTTGTATACAACATTAAAAAATATGATAATGAGTGAATGTTCTTATATTGGGAATGCTGTATGTTCCATTGTGTAAAGTGATCACTTAAGCCAGCTATAAAGACGTCCATACATGTTACCCATATAAATAGCTTTGTCTCTATGAGACCTCTACAATTTGTAATAAATATGATAATAATTGTGATTTAGAATATTACGAGGTATATGTTTTATTTTGATTTTTTTTCAAAATATATAGTTACCTAAAAGTCATGCTTCAATGTTCCCACCACACGACCCTGCCTGGTAGATAACTGAAATGAAATTCGTAAGAAAATTAATCGGTGAATATTTTCCTATACAAAATAAACAAATATATTAGATTATTGCATTACTTTGTTTTTGATTTTTTTTTGCAAAATCTTCTGAATCAACCAAATAAGTTCTACTCTTTTCCCTTATTCACTTGTTTATGTCTGAAAAGTGATATCCCAATAACGTTTGCCTTATAAATTTATTAATTATATGTGTACCTACTCATTTTCAATGACCATAAATATCATGCACAAAATGGACAACCTACATGTTCATGTGTTAACTGTGCCTAGTCATATTAGTAAATCTTAAGAATTTCCGTTTATGTGATTTATTTTCTTAAATAATTTATTAAATACCTACCTAATTTATTTATTTCAATGCGGTGGATTGTCTACAAGTTATTATACATAAATGTCTGAGTTTGAAGTGAGTAATAGATTTAATTACAATAAAAGTTTGAAATGCTTTATGGCTTACTAAATATGTTTTCAAAAAAAAAAATAAGACACACGAAATTGTTTAATTGTAAAGGTGGGTATTGATGGAAGATTTTACTTTACAAATTAAGAAATTGAACATGTAATTTAATTAGTAAATGTTTGTGTTGTGTTTTTTGGCTCCTTAGTTTTACAATGTTTTCTGGCTATTGTGCCGAATTAACCATTTAAATAAATATTGAATTGATCTCATCTAGGCTTAGTTTGATAACACGAAGAAATAAATATTCACTATCACATAATTTATTTACAATTAAAAATATATGTATATGTATATATGTTTTTATTATAATTTTATGTCAATAAATACTCCATTGAACATCTAGTGTTATTTTATTCGGAATCCTTTCATAAAGATGAAATAAATTATGTACATAAGTATATCAGTGAGGTTTCTTGAAGATTGTATTTCTAAATACATCACCATAATTTATTGGTCTTTTTTGGTATTTAAACATGACAATTTACACTTAGTTCATAATCTTCGAATCTCAAAAAAATACTATGTTATAGAAAGTTGCCATCTGGCCATAAAGATGATATATATATAAATATAAATAAATAAATATGGCAACTTTACGCAGTACCATTGTCATCAGCAATCCTACAACCTGACTATCTGTAGGATTTGTCGTCATTTTCTTCTGTCTGTGGCATCTCTCTTCCAGTTCATGATCTCCAGAGCACTGCCACCCCATCAAGCTAACTAATATTTTGCTCACTCTCCTGCATCCTTGCAGTTTTTTTGTTTTTCGTCCGAATTAAGTCCGCCAGTAATCGTAGACTTCCATTTTCAATTATATTAGGCACTCTGGATTTTTCTTACAAGTCATAGACTACTCTAGCATTTCCATATTTGTAGGGGAGTTTTGTGTTATATCATTTCATTTACATTTAAACTATCTAGAATCCTCTCAGTGTTCAAGTTTCTGATACTTAAATGAACACGTATACAATTGGGTATTCTTCTAAAATTAATTTTATTGGAACTTATTCGTTAAAAAGGGAAAAGAACTTTATTTGTTAAAACTTCTGTTCACTCCAGGCTTTAGTACGCATAAAAATATATCAGTTTGAAACTAATCTGTTCCGGGCCCGCAGCCTTGAGCTAAGTTACCATTCAACACAACCATTTTGACAAGACAAATATACAACAATATCAAAAAACATTAAAAACTTAAAAATTGTTAAAAACGTAGATAATCATTCTTTAGTCAAAATGCAAAAAAATCTTCTGTAATGAAAATTATATAGATTCAAGTGGGAAGTCCCAGACACATCATATGCGTTCTATGTCAAACAGTGATATTTTCCCAAATATGTAGTTGTATATATTATTGGTAACAAATTTTCATTTTAACATTATTCATTGTAGCATACTGAAATATGATTGATTAAATATAAATGTGATTTAAATTGGCTACTAGGACCAAAATAGCTACAGTTTGCTAACATCCCTCTTTGTCTCATCCCTATTTCAGTTGGCATTATTTTGCAGCAATGCAAAATGAAATTTAACATATAATTATGATTGTTAGCACAAAACATAAGTGTAGTGGTCTCCTATTGTTGAAACAGCCAACTCGCAAATGGGGTAAAAAATAGTAAAAAATTTCTGTTATCTCAGGTGAATATTGTTATAATTCTAATTAATTTTTTTTTGGGCGAGGCTTGGTTTTTTACGCACTTTTATTTAACTGTAGAATTAGCCATAGAATTTTGAAATCAATACTTGACCCACAATCATTTTAAAATTCAGCAGAGACGTATTTTGGATGACAATACAATAATCATTCATTAATTTTACAAAATAAGTATAATTATTTCAAATGGTGACATGTTATTTATTTAATGAACATGCCGATGACATCTGTCAATTTGTATCATTATAAAAGATATTTAATATAAACATATTTTGAGTTTTGGGGTCAGTAGCTTTTGAGAAAGAAACATATCTTCAACGCAATTTGTATTAGCATTTTAATTTTATAGAATTCTTTTTCAAACATTATTTTTGTAACTCTAACGGATTTGGTAGCTTTTCAAAGGAAGCGTTTTAGCGGAAAATTTTTTCCCAACTTGATTCACTAATACTTTCCCGCAAATGCAGTATGTATGCGGTCTTGCTTGCTTCCTTAGTGGGGATGCTCAATTTGCGGTATTCGTTTTAACCTAGTACACGCAGTCTCTTGATTAATTTCAATATTTGAATGTGCCAATCAATGCAGCATGTGCCGTTCAACTGAAAACGCCAAAAACATAATTTTGGCATGATTGGCTCACACGCAGTATTGCACTTACACCGACGATATGTTTGTTTCATATATAATGGAATTATTGAAATTATTATTTTTTGGCTGGCTTTAGACAACAGGAAGAATTATTATGAGAGATAGCGGGTTATTTCCAACATATTCTACGAACCTTTAAGGGCACTTTTATGTTTCTTTCAAGTTTAGTTTGTTGTCGTTTGTTTTGTGTAAGTGCAGTAAGTTTTGTGCAGTACAGTTAAGGATTTTTGTCACATTTTATATAAAATAGAAAGTTCTAGTTATCGATGTTACAAAAATCAAATGTATAAGTTTTGTTATGTATGCCGATGATTTATTTTAAAGTCATAGGTTAGATCTATACCAGAGGATGTCAAAAAAGCCTGTCTTTTATATTTTAAGTGCCAAATTGGAGATCAAGATAAAAGCCCGGTCCCTGATGTTTGCTGTGCGAATTTTCACGTAAATTTAGTGCAGAGGATGAATCAGAAGAAAAATTCTAAGCCATTTGCTGTTCTTATGATGTGGAGAGAACCTACTGATCATCTGATTGTTACTTCTGTATCACTAAAATAAAAGGGTATTCAAAAAAGCAAAATTACAAAATTGAGTATGTATCCAAATTTACCTTCCACCCTAAGGCCAATTTTTCAAAGCCAACATTCAATTTTCGAGAAAAATTAAATGACAAGGACTTGGAAGCTTGGAACTGCTTTATAAGTGTTGTGAAGGGATTACTGGATAACAAGAAAAATGAGAACTTTAAACCCCCCATAGATTAACTCTTAAAAGCTGTTGAACTCCTTGGATGCCATATGTCCTTAAAATGCATTTCTTGCACTCGCATATGGATTTTTTCCTAAAAGTTTGGGTACAGTAAGTAACGGACAAGGAGAGATTTCACCAGGACAACGGATATACACAATACCAGGGATACTGGAGCCCATCTATGTTGGGCGACTACTGCTGATTTTGAAAAAGAGTTGATTATATTGAACACAAGAGAAAAAGTGAAATATGTTGTCGCTGTGTGACATCTTGATGTAACATTTTATATTTTATTATTGCATATCATCCTTTGTAAAATATTTTTGCTTAGATTTAATATGTTTAACATGCTTATATTGAATAAAAATTTAAATTGCAAAAACATGTCATATCATTTTTATCAACACCTGCATAAAAAAAAGTACATGCTTTATTTTTATGATTTTAATTTAGGACCTCAAAATACTTTATTCACAGCTATTTTCATCAATGTTACTTGAAATGAGTTTGAATTGTTGACCGTTGAAAATATATAAATTTTCAAACTCGCGCCTTCATTTGTTTTTTATTGCCTGTGCTGCGCTCTACCGGCTTACCGAGAAGCTTTTTGACATTAATTTGTTTCTGAAAACCAACATCTTTGCCGACAGTAGCAGGAAGGTCGGAAAATTTTCGTCCCGATTTTTACAACGCAAAGTGCTTTTTTTTCGCAAGCTACATCAGATTAATATGTGTTTATCTTTGATTCACAAATAAGTTTTGATTTTTGTATTTCGCTTTTTAAAACACGAGTTTTCTCAACATGGCTACCATGGTGGACGAGGAACAGAGTTTGCGTGATTGTGAAAATTATATACGAACTCATAACATTCAAATATTGATAAAAGACTGTATTGTTCAATTGTGCGTTAACAAACCAGAAAATCCAGTGATATTCCTGCGTCAGTACTTTCAGAAACTAGAAAGGGTGAGCATGTTGTAATTTATTAATATTTTGCAGTTGTGTTTGTCTTGAAAGTAATGTATTGAGAATCATCAAAAAGGTACACAAATATGAATGTATTCAAAATATTTAAGATTTTATACTAGAAATGAAATTAATAACAACGGTAAAAATCTTTAAAATATTCGAAAATAGTTTTAGAATAATAATTTATGTATGTTTTCGTTTTGACATCTTTGTTTTGATGTACGACTCAGATACGTGTTTTGGCGTTAGATGGCATTAGCGATGTAGGAATTTTAATCTTATGTAAATAAGTACAGTCTCCGCTTCTTTCTTTGGAGGCAAATTTGAAAGAAAACTCAAACATTGCATTGGAGTGAAGTTAGAGTTTAGTATAAATTGCTGTAACCCATCAAAAATGACGTACGTTTTAAATGTCGGTTTCTAAAGAATAGAATAAAGTGTTTATTATTTAAAAAATAAGTTACGGACGTTACAGGCAGTCATGGACAGACAGACAGACGAAATTATTATTGTTAGGATAATATAAGAATTTTTGTCGTGGACATTTTGTATTTTTACCAAATTCCCGTTTCCGTGGATCTTTTGTCGTTGAACCAAAAGTTCGTGGACCTTTTGTTGTTCGACCAAATGTCCGTGGAACTTTTTTTTTTACCAAATTTCAGTGGGCCTTTTGTTGTTCAATCAAATGTCGTTGGATCTTTTGTCGTTGCACAAATGTTCGTGGACCTTTAGTCGTTGGACCAAATTCGTGGATTTTTTGTCGAATTATGTGGATATGTGAACTTTTTGTCCTGAAGATACATTTTTCAAATAGAAATTTCAGAATTAGAATTTGTTTTTGGATTTAACAATTTAATCTCCGTATTATTATAGCTTTGTGTGGGAACTGAAGTTTGCAAGTGATTTTTTGTTAACCGATTATTTTAATAATATTAATGATTATTATATTTTATTCAAAATTTGCACACATCTTACTAATAACCCTATCTACAATGCAGCACTTTTTTGTTGTTGATAAAATGCGTTATTTGGTCGTTCTAAATTTTTTGCTTAAATTTTTTGGGAAAAATTTTTTTTCTTCCAATTGCTTTCATTTGCACTAAAATTTTTTCGATATGCTGCATCATAGACAATACACTGTTTAACAAGAAAATAATAAACTTTTTCATTCCACTCAAACCCCGGAGACATAATTATCTCCACCAGCTGCGTGCATCACGGAGAAAGAGCGGGACAGCACATAACTCCGCCAGTTTGAAATTTAGAAATTAATTCGTTGATAAAAAATATTATCTAACAAATGTAAAACTCACTAAGGGCCGGTTGTTTCAAGTTGGATTAAAGTAAACGTTCATTTAAACCATACATTTTTGCGTTCTCCACCAATCAAACGATCCGTTTCCGTAAAAATCTATACTTTAAACATTGAACGAACTTTCATTTTAATCCAACTTGACACATCCGGGCCTAAGTGACGTGGAGTAGTTTTGAGAGCTGGGGTTTGAACTTTAAAAAAAATATATGATATTAAAATTATTGAAAATGTTCAAATTATGAGTTTTACCACTAAATAAATATTAATAGACACGGAATATTCACTTGCCGATTTTTACCTGGCATAGAGATGGAAAAAATATGAATTTCGTATTCATAACTCATTTTGGTAAATATTGCGGTTATATATGAATGTCGTATTAATAAATCATTTTGGCAAATATTGCGATTAGTGAGTTTTACCCCTAAAGGGACGATATTGTCTTAAAATATTGAGGGATTTTATTAAGAATCAACGAAAATGCATAGCAAAATAATGCATTTTTTTGGCGCGATAAAAGCAGACGTAATAGAACTGTTAGCAGATCTGCCATCTGCCAGAATATTTGTCTTATGGACGAATATTATATGTATTCATAGGATGTTCGCTGGATACTTCCTCCCTGTGTTGTGTACTGGCGTTTGATAGAACGAGGAAGTAAATAATTGAGCTAGACGTGCATAATGATGCACCGTTGTGCATCGTGCAACATACACCAGCGTGACGTGTGTGACGAATATAATAATATTGTATAATGTATGCATTTAGGTTCAGCTGTTGAACGTCTAGCTCCGAGCCACGCATCGTTGACGTATCTACGGCTTTCGGACCAAATGCGATAACTGCACAGATAGTGTTGCCAGGCCATCTGTTCTCGTGTCAATCCCCAGCGTTTATGATAATTGGGTATCGGCAGTCGCCGCACGGTACCTACCTTTGTAATGTTTGAGTAAAGCTACTGATACACATGCTTATTAGTGGCACGTGAGCATGCGCAGTATCGACCTTCTTTAGGCCTTGCTTATTAGTTGCATGTGTGTACGCACATTGCTAGTAATGAGCATGCCACTAATAAGCATGTTATCTGTACCTTAATACATATTTTCAATTAGTATTCGCGATAGGGCCCCGGTTCGGTTGGCGATTTATCTCTCAGCACGGTATTTTTCTTCTACCCTCAAAGAATAATCGAATCATTGTGATAACAGTTACAAGATTACATATATATTGGGATTATGTTATACAAAATGAAAATTTCTAGAAATCAACGTGGCGTAAGACGTGGCCGATTTAAAAAAAAAGTTAAGTCCATATTTCCACAACAGAGATATTTTCTTTTTTATATTTCACTTTGACCCTAAAAATGTTTATCTATATTTTCATTAATATGAGAAATTTACATTACCTATATAAATTATTCCTGAAATTTTTTTATTAATATTTTCATTTTAAAAAACGCAATTAGAAACAATAAAATTTATCTTAATTATAACCAAAAAATAATCAACATAAATTTACCTATAAAAATTGTAAAAGTGGATTTTAAATATGTAGTTGGCTATTTTTTAAATATATATTTTATTTTATTTATTTAAGTATACACAGTGTATCCAGGGGCGTGCAGTGAGAATAAGAAACATGACTTTTCCCAAATATATATTTTGAAAAGAAACTGAATAAACATAAGTATATATCTCATAATATTTCTATCACAATATTTAACATGTTATTAAGATTTTAATATTTCATAATATTCTGCCAGATAAATATTTAATTCAATTTTTTTTCCAATATATGTTTAAATAATAGCAACGCTTCTTGTTCTCACTGCACGCCACACTGCATTGAGTATTATTTTAGGAACGTTATTTTCAGTGGTCCTAGGGATTTTTTTCTTGATTTTTAATTTTTAAAATGAAAGTATTAGAGGAAATTTAAGTAATACGGATAAAATGAGAAAGTTGTTAAGTTCATATTGTTATGAAAAATAACTATTTTTCAGCAGAATCTACATTTCTGACTCGCTTTACGTCAATTTCACTTATGCTTACTGTAGCTAACTCAAAATCGATTAAATTGGATTTAGCTTTTTTTTTTAAATTTGGGCACCTATTGTTTACTCGTATCAAGATGTACGGTTGATATATATTTAGTTTATTTTATTTATCAAAGTACGTTCTGAAGTTCATCGTTTTTAAATTTTTTCGTATCCTTTTTCGTTTTGGTCTATACTTAACCCTTCATTCAGCGTTAGTCAATTGGTTTGATGCGAACCATAGACTTTACGACAGTTTATGTCCATGCTTTGTGATTTTCAAAACGTAGACGTTCGATAAAAGGATGAAAAATTTTTTTTTCATTATTACTTGGCTACGAGGATCTTTGCCTTCTTATACTTATCTTATTGTAGCTTTCGCCACTGCCGGTCTATTGTCACAGGAAGTCCATCAGTCGTGTAATAATATCGCTCCATCTTCTAAGAGGTCTTCCCCGCAGTTGTGGGCGCACTGGGCGTATAGGTCTTACCATTTGAGAAAGACAATCGAATTAGTATGTGTAAGCCGTGCGTACGACGTACATTGTTTCCTTGTGTTGATGTTTTACGGGTATAAACATCACACAACGAAACAATGTGCCTCGTACGCACGGCTTACACGCACTAATTCGATTGTCTTTCTTAAGAAAAAAGATGTCTACCTTGGAGTTACTGGTACGTTTTTGGGCAGGTATTTAGAGAAAGCCTTCTTCGGACATAACAGCCCACGTAGTCGAACGGTCTTCGGTGTAATCATGAGATCTGGTTCATCATACAAAACTTGTAGTTCGTGGTTCTGCCTGACCAAATTATGTTAAATTATTCCTAAAGATTCAAAAAAGTACTAAGTGACCACGGTTAATAAAACTCACGGTTAATCGAACCCCGGATGGTCGGCATTTTACTGCACAGCGTGGTTGATGTTTTAAAATTTTATTCACAGCTGCTGGGAGTTAGACAATAATTGGATCTATGTAGTTTTATTGATACTTAAATAATGAAGAAGTTTCATTTTTATATAGATTAATTATAAAAAATTAAGTAAATGAAACTAAAACAAAAATGTGAAGGAATCATTAAAATATCCCTACAAATGAAAAATTTATGGGAATTGTGTTGCCTTGCAAAAATGATTTCATTTCATGCGACGGTCCAGCGTGTGACGTCACTTGACCTAGACGACGCGGCTCGTGTTCGCTTGGTGCCTGTAGTGCTCTCTCTCGACTAGGTCAAATGACGTCACAGGCCACAGTCATCCCGCGCTGAAATGCGTATACTTAAGGAGTTACGCCACCTTGGCGTTCGGAAAGATAGGTATAAAAAAATTATCGCACTCATTAAATATAATAAAATAATCTTTATTTTACACACATACATGGTATTTTTATGAATAATTTGGAATGTTAAAGATTGAAAAAAAATTAAAAATGACGGAGATATGAGCCGACAAGTAGAGCCCTGTTTTAAAAATCCTCGCTGATGGTATACATGATTTCTCTGCTACGCATTATCTAAAACTCAAAATCAATTTTTTTTCTTGTTTAGAAAGGTAATAGTTATCATGTGACGTAGGGAATAATTTTTAATTTTTTTTTTGTAGAAATGAGTTTGAAAAAAAAACTCAAATTCTCCTAGAAATTGTGAGTTTAAAAAATTTATAACTTTGGAACATGAAACCCGATCAAAAAATCCTACATCACATTTTAGACAATATTATGAAAATAACTTGTAAATTTCAACCAAATCAGTTGAGTAGATCGGGAGATATCGTGTACATCGTTTTGAAAAAAGTATTTTCGAGAAAAACGCAAAAGAAAAAAAAACTTCAAATTGAATCTTTTCTTAATTAACCTAATCTGAGATTCCTGGTCCATACATGAGGTATTGTTCTGTTCCTGTGATGCCCTTTGATTCCTTTTGAGCTTTTCTTTTCAATTTCCTGGCCTCTTTAGTCCCCTGTTGAGCTCTTATGTTGGCCTTGGCCAACTCTGATGCGCTCACCGTTAGTTACTATGACTTCACTAATATTAAGAATTTTTGAATAATTTAACGCTTTAAATATTCTTAAAAGTATAAACGATTTAATTAGCCAATTTTTTTTTGAAAATTTCAAGGTGGCGTAACTCCTTAAATAATCTATTTATCAGTCATTTATTGACAGATTTTTTTTTTTCACTAGTTTATTAGTTTTAATCTATATTTTAATTCCAATTAAATATAGTATTATCGACATCACGAAACTTCTCCGTTGTAAAGACATTTATACATTTTTGGTTGGCCGCCTCTACAGCTACGTTTTGTTTGACCAAGTGGCTTTTCTTTGCTTTTGTTATCAAAGAGACTCCCGACTTGGTTAGATATTATTTAACACCGTCCTCCATTCACAAGGTAGTTCCGTGTGCAGTGTCGATTCCATCGGCAGACGAGTAGTTACCGACATTTTGATGTTCCGGATGACACACGGCTCTAGATGTGAACCTTTTCTCGCATGCTTTTGACGTGATAAGCAGATAAAAAACGTCACAGATAAAAATATCACCTGTGCAATATAAATTGGAAGCGCCAGTACTGAATAATCGAATTATCTGATCGGGTGCGTTCATAGACATGTACCTACGATAAATCGTGTTTTATTCTTCAAATCGATATCTGAATAGGTGTTAAATAAATTATTTACCCTCGAGTGAATTGTGAAGTTTTGTTTTATACACATTAAAAGTAACATCAATTATATTTGACAGATTGGTTGGTTTGTGTGATGTCGAGTAAATTGTAATCGCGTCGGAATTTCTAATAATATTTTTTTACCTGTCGTGTCTGATGAGCCAAATGAAAGTATGTAGTGAGTTTAATCAGGAAACCATGGGGACCGAAATATACATGTTAAAATAAATAAATGAAAAATTCTTCCTATGAAAATAACACCACAAAAATAATGTATTCAAATTCTGAATGCACGTAACCATGGCAGAAATGAAATGAAAATTGAATTAAGATTTTTTTGTAATGTGTTATTATCACATGTCTGTATCTTATATTTATATCAAATTTAAGAATACTGTTTGGAACAATTGAGGAGTAGGCTGCAATAAGGACAATTTTTCAAAAATGATACTGGAAGAAGAAAGACGGTAATTAGTTAAGAAGCCTCGACAGACGACAAGCTTGCATGGGAAGATTTATGAATGTGTGGATGAGGGAAGGGTGTGGCGCTACAGCTTCTCTGCCTACCCCCGCGGCGTACATATATACAGGGTGTCTAGTAACAAAAACTTTAGGCAAAACTCATTGAACTACATGTAATTTGGGATAGAAAATATTCTTTAGACTTTGGGTGAAATGTCGACAGTAAATGAAATAAGCGACATCAATGTTTGCATTTTTTTCAATATTTCTGGCTTCAATATATCTTTTCAATCATTCAAAATCACAGATTCGGTGGCTAGGACATGTGATAAGAATACCAGAGGAAAATACCAAGAAGAATCCTCTTTGCAACCCTGGAAGGAATACGACCAGTGGGTCGCAGAAAAATGTGTATGAAAACAGAATGGGTCTAGACTGGTTGACTTATGCAGAAGCAGCGCAAGACAGGGGAACATGGAACACCTTGTCGAGTCCTTGGGCCCCCGACCCTACAAGGACAAGGGGATGAAGATGAAGTTTCAGTAGCTATATTCCAACATTTTACAGAAAATAAGTCAGAAATATTGAAAAAAAAATGCATTTGCAATTTGATCTCGCTTATCTCCATTATTGTCAACATTTCGCACAAAGTGTAAGGAATATTTTCTATTCAAAATTGAATTAAGAAAACTTATCTTACTTATACTTTTTGCTACTAGATACGAGACAACCTGTATGTATTAAAAAATATAAAATTTCGATTTCGATGTTTGCATACGCTACGAACTTTTAGCAGTGGATTGTTTAGTTAACACAATACATCCCGATGGGGAATTGCTTAGACAAACAGCTAGGAAGGAGCACTGAAGGCGGAGAGTCCCCGACCAGGGTACCAGACCACCGTCCCGTGTTGAGACTTGCCACTCAGCCACCGCAGAATGTTGTCCAAGAGAAGCCGCCCGCAAAGGTAACCAATCACGATACTTTTTAGTTTTTAAAGTTACTTTTAAGAGCGCGCGTAATACGTTCTCTCCAATAACTTTTAGGAGAAACGTTGATTCCCTTGAATATAAATGGAAGAATTGTCATTACAATATTAAAGTTCGTCCAGAATCGTGAGATAAAATATAAAGATGACTCATTATCAAGTTTTCTCTGTTGTCAATTTATTTAATTAAGGGGGAGGTAAGGTTAATTCGTACAAAAAAAGGCATGTTTTGTGAATTTTTTGTGACTACACAGTTAAAATCTCTTTATTAAAACCATTAAACCATAGTACATTAAAGTATGATATTTGAAGAATATTGTGTAAAATTTTCAAGACGAAATATTAAGAAATACGGCAATGGCAGCAATTATTCGGACGTGTCTCGGAAAAAAGTAGAATTGCGGTGTCCATCATAACTTGGTGCTAAATCATCTGAAATCAAAAAATCAAAGTTCATTCGTTAGATAATAGATTTTCCCAGGTAACGCTGGGAGGGTTTTTTGAAATTTCAATTTTTCAATTTTTTGGAACACTTTGAAGGGAAAAACGCGATTTTTTGCGAAAAATATCGACTAATTTGTTATTAAAAAATAAAAATTAATAACAAATTTGAAAAAAACTCGACAGCGTTACCTCGTAAATTATGTACAGAAATAGTATTCAAAATTTCAAAAGGATCGGTGTAGTAGTTTTGAAGTTATGATGGACACCGACTTTGAAAACGTGAGAGAGAGAGAAAAAAAAGAGAGAGAGAAAAAGAGAGAGAGAGATGAGAGAGAGAGAGAGAGAGAGAGAGAGAAAACGATTTAAAGTTTTGCACACTGTAAAATTCAAAATAAAACTCAACATTTTATACTTACACATAATCGTCGATGCCATGTTCACACGGCAAAGAGCTTTCATCATCAGCATCTGTTTGTCCTTGTCTACGCAAAACTCTTCCAATGCAAATAGCACGTCCGGTAGTCCTCAGGTGAGCGCGTCTCTTAGCTGCCCGAGCAGGTATAAAAAATCAGTCTGAGTATCGCTCAAATGTTCATAATTTCGTCAATTTTGCTCCGATTGACTTGAAATTTTGACACAATATTCTTACGATGTTATACATTCATTTAAAAAATTAAAAATAAAATGCAAAAAAAAGTTAAAAACCTTACCCCCCCTTAACACGTGTTCATATTATATGAATAGAAATGTAGCGGCGTTCCGCGGCGTCAAATACGCGACGTCAAATACGCGACGGAAGATACGCCTCGTGTGGCGCCGGCCTAATGTTTTACGCACTGAACAAACTTCCTATAAACAAAATTATCACCCCACATTGATAACTCGTAAACATTCTACATTTCTAAAAATATTCCTCATCAACGATGAAATGAAAATGGCGTCTGATTTTCTTTTATTACTACGAAATTTTTTGATTTGTGATGTTAGTAACCTAACCTAACCTAACCTAACCTCTCGGAAAATAGGTTGTTACCGTCTGACGGCCAACTATCATAGCGCGCGCTCATTGGTGAAATGAAATAGTGCGCGCTTCCCCGGCGACTAGTTTCCTGTTACGCATTTCCATCCATTTTCACGAAATCACTCCCACAGATTGCAGGGAAGCGAGAGGAAACATGTTACACATATAAAAAGACTATTTATTACTTCACTTAGGATATCTTTTTTCAAAAATTCACTTTTAAGTCGTTATACGTTGTTTAAAATAGTTGTTATATGTGGCGTGAGTAAGATTTTTACTTATGAGAAAATTTATGAGAAGATTAAAAAATAATAATTAATATTATTATAAGGTGCTGTATTGTTATTTAAAATTAAGTCTAAATTACACAAAATAAGAAGGATAAAAATTGTATATCTGGACCAAATTATTTCTTTTTATGGTGCCGTTTCCTATCGGAGGTCGGCGATCATTCTGGCGATTACGACTTTATTTACCGACGCACGGAACAACTCAGTCGAGTTACACTTATACCGGTCCCTCATTTTACGCATCTATGAGATGCGATATATTTCTACGCTTCTTTTACCATTTATTTTCCCATGGATGATGTGTTGGCTTACACTATATATTGGACCTCTCATAATATGTCCGAGATACTCCAGCTTTCTTGTCTTCATAGCCGCAGCACTTCTCGGTCTTTTTCCATACGCCGGAGAATTCGTCACTCTATCCGCCCAGAAAACTTTCAATATAACTCTATATAGCCACATCTCAAAGCCTCGATTTTGCGGATTAGTTCTCGCATCAATATTCATTATTTACTATGCTCAAATTAAACTAAACGCTTGTGCTATGAAAAAGAGGACTAATTTTCTGGTTGGGAACGAGCCTCGAACCCACGACCACTGGATTTCTAGGCGAGTGTCTTAATCACCAGGCCAAAAAGCACATCTCTTAAGGGGGTATTCTAGTCTAGAGGTACGAATTTCGGGCGTTTTTTAGAGCTTTGTAAAAAAGAAACAAATAATATTTTTGGTATACATTTTTTTGTGATTCGTTTATTTATATTTTAAAAATACATAAAAAATAAAAAAATAATAAAAAATTCAAAACTCAAAAAGTTATCGGCTGGTAAAGTGGGGGGTCAAAAAAAAAGGGATGTCCTGACGGACATGGTTCCAACCCTTGTGGTCATCTAAAACAAAAAATTCTATCGGATTCTTAATTAGTAAAAATGTCGCTATCGCCCCTACCTCGGAGAAATAAAAAAATTAAAAAAAAAAAAATGGCGGCCGTCTGAAAAAAAACCACATTTTTTCGCGTTTTTTTTAACAGTTAATTTTTTTTTTTAATAGTAAAAATAAAAAAATTGACTTTATTCTGGTAGGGGCTATAGAGGGATGTATTGAGAATGTTTACACAAAAATTTAAATAAATCGGTTTAGTAGAACTTGAGATATCATGTCCGCCAGCTTGAAAAATGTCATTTCTAGAAAAACGCATTTAAAGTTTTGAGTAAAGTTTCAGTACAGTATACTTGCATATTTTTAATCGGCGATTCCTGCTTCATACAATGGACCTTTTTCCACTTCAAAATGTTCATTCTCTGAAATTCTTTCTTGTAGACGAGCGGCATTTGAAGTATCCGAAGCTCGGATTTCAGAGCGTTCGATCTGAACTCCGTCCCGTTTCCCAGCGAACGCATGGGCTTTTGGACCAATCGTGATTCCCATAACGTTTAATATTTTTAGAATGGGTATAAAACCTTCATACTAATAGCGAGAAAAATAGCAATTTCAATGGTCCGCGTTCCTGTATTATGTGTTTCAGAGCAAAAGTCCATAATAAAGAATTCAACGATTTTTATATTTTGACGTATAACGAAAATGTTATATTTTGCTTACATGTAGAACACAGAATTAATAAAGATAGAGATATAAAATTAGATAAAAATTCTAAAATGCAATAGCCGTAATTTTTTTCTATTATAACTTCTTCGTCACCCGATCTTTTCAATTTTGCTGCGGACGCACTAGTGAAACATATTTCTTCTTCTACAGTATGTTGAATACCTCTAAATTGTCTTTTCGTCTTTCTATGTGCACACTTAGCACCATATGTATTTTGAACTGTTTTTTCCATTTTACACAAAAACTGTAATATTCTCTCAAAATATTTGTAAAATATTCGCAGAGAACGCACGTCAACGATGTTTAAAGATTGACTCGATACTAACCTGAACTAAATAGTAGAACGAAAAGATTTCAAAAAAATACGTTAATATGACCTTCAGTTAAATATAATTATTTAGGTATAGTATATAAGAAAGGTTTATGAGGTAATACATCCGCAGGTAGACGGCAACGTCGCTCCCTCTATTGTTCGATTTGGTCCGGTTACTTGCCGCGCCATCGAAATAGCTGTATCTCGGTAAATAATTGGAATTTTGAAAAATTCCTTTGAGGACATAATTCTGAATGTCTAAACTTACGAAATATACAAAAAAAATTTTTTGATTTTTTTAAATTTCTAGACTAGAATACCCCCTTAATTGAAATTGAGCAGCTTGTTAGTCTTGAGGTTAGGACATGCCTCGTAATCCAAAGGTCGCGGGTTTGAACCTCACTCCAGACTAGCAAGTTAGTCCTATTTTCATAGCACAAGCGTTTAGCTTAGTTTGAAAATAGTAATAATATTAATGTGACACGTATTCTGTGTTCGCATCTCATTTAAAAGAATAAAAAAATAAAACATAAATTTAAAAAAAAGATCGAGTTGGAGACGGCTGATTTGCGACGACGCTTAAATTCCATAAATCAATAATTCCAACACTACAGCTCTGATTGTCATATTGTTTTATCAGGCCGTTGCTACTTCATTGTGTAAATTTTTTTGTTTACAAATAGCGCTTGTACCGCGGATACGTGATAAACAAACAGGCAAAACGTGAAGTTCTCTTTGTTTCGAGTTCGTAGGTACACACTCTCTGAACTCTAGTTTTCGTTCTGTACAAATCTACCCTTGTGTGTATATATTATTACGCACTCTTATACATATTTGAACGCATTAGGGACACGCGCGAGGGATGGGAAGAGCCCGAGTTTTTGGCACATTTTCTCGGCGGAATACCCGGCGCCATTTCTCCATCTGAGGTCATCTCGCGCCTCTTTCCTTGATCTACTTTTTGCGTTCTTCCCTTCCCCATTTCTCCACGCTCGTCTCACCAACGCTGCCTGAATTAATTCAAGCGACGAATCAATTTTCATGTACATTCACTGCAAGTATTTCATTACTCTCTTTATATTAACTCGTAGCGTCTGCTTGCTTGCCGTCAACAAAAACTTTGGATCGATTTTTGACCCCTTTCCCGTGATCCAATCGAGCTGAAACTTGGCAAGCAGACTCGTGGCGACGACCAAGAAGATCTATCAAATTTTCGTTAAAAAAATTAATTATACTATAATTTCGGATTTTTAGAAATTTTATTGGTTTTTTCAAATTGGAATCATTAGAAAAGTTTGATTACTAGCATAGCGACCCGATAACGTCGCGGAATATTTTCTAAATTTGAATTACTCCGTCGGTATTCATAATAGGTATTTCACAACGAATGTCGAAAAGTAAGTTAGTGTTATGTTATATGTTTTAATTCGTCTTTAATTGTTGTTATATTTTACAAAGAAAAGCAGTGTGATAAAAACTTGGTTTTTATGGGTTACTTTTTTTTATTTATTAAGAAAACCTACTGCTGCAATAATTAGATAAGTACAAAGAATGATTGACACAAAAGCAGATTAGAGGTTTTCACAAATAGTAACAAAACATAATATTTGCATGATGTATGTGATATATATAATAGGATATATGTTAATATTGATATAACATTATTAACATATGTGGGGTATAAAAGCGAAGGCAGCAATATCCAAAAATTATAAAAGTGTTTTGAATGCAGTCACCGAGGATTACTAATTTAGAATGTACCGAACTATAGATTTTATATATTTACCAGGCGCGAGCAGTGAGAACTTTGAGGAATGAGTTTTGCGTAAACATATATTGGGTGAAAATATCTATCTTAAATCTGACAGAATATTATGAAATATTAGTATTAGAATATTATGAAAATTATTTTGCTAGGAGTATTACGAGATTTATCTTTTATTTCGATTTTTTTAATATCAATTTCTTTTAATTTAATTTCAATTTCAAAATATATGCTTAGGAAAAAGTCATGCTGCAATGTTCTCACTGCACGCCCCTGGTATATATCCTTCCAAAATCATGTTTCCTATAAATTTATAGGCTATACTTTCTATAAAATGTTGAATTCAGTACATTCAGAATTAATAATCCTAGATGACATTTATTTTTTTTGGATATTGCTACCTTTGCTTTTATACCCCACATTTATCCTGTTTGACAAATTGATCGGAAAGCAAATGCCGCACATCTAAATTATATATTTTGTTAATTAAGTACATTCAATTTGATGCAACTTGCAATTGCATAAAGATGAATTTTGTCTATAGTTTGTAGAAACAAGCGTAGAAAGAATGAGAGAGTTACCTCTTAGAACTTTAAGAGGAACATTAATAGAGAGCGAGGACAATCTATTAAGCCTGAGGCTATATTCATTGATCTCTTCACATGCCGTTTCTCTCCAATCTTAAGACGGTCTATAATATTTTACAGATAGATTCCTACCTACGTTATGAGTCCAAAATGCTCAAGCAACAATGTCCTAATATCAACAGTTATGGAGATAAACGACATCAAATTTTGCAGTTTTTTTTCCAATATTTCTGACTTATATTCAACTTATCGGAATTTAAACGTTTTTACTACCATTAAGACGATCGTCTATCAGAATGAGCAAATTTCACCATTTTTTCTCATATCTTCTCTTTCGTTTTTTATCACATTTTTGTAGGAACATATCTAATTTTAAAAATTTATTCATCAGGTTATATATATTTTAAATACGAATATCTTATTAAAATGTCATAAACTAAATTAAATAATTGATTATTAAATTACCAAAACTTCGATGTTTTAAAAATGAAGAAAATTGCTCCACTTTGAGGGCCTTTTATGACTGAACGGCATGTGAGATGTCTTTTTTATTCAATAATATTACAAGGTTAACGATTATCTTAAATTTGTTACAATTATAGAAAAATCTGTAAATACGCTTACATGCAATTTATGTTTTAAAAAATACTGTTTTTTAAATTATTTTTATTTTTTGTGAGTTTTTTTCGATCTTTTTAAAATAGTTTATAACTTTTTTTCTTTAATAAATTAAAGGAATAGACATTTTTATTTTAAAATTAATACAAAAAAAAATTATTCTCGATTTCACATTTTAGCTATTTAATCAAGGCACTGCGTATTGTGTCATAAATACGTTGCGTCTTGATTAAATATCTAAAATCAGGAATATCGACAAAGATTTTGATTTTTTTTTGTTTTTATTGTAAAATTATAATATCTATTCTTTTGACTATTGAAGTAAAAAAGTTGTCAACCATGTAAAAAGAGTTGAAAAAGACCCACAAAAGAATAAAATATTTTTAAAAAACAGTATTTTTTAAAACATAAATTGCATGTAAACGTATTAACAGATTTTTCTATAATTGTAACAAATTTAAGATAATCGTTAACTTTGTAATATTATTGAATAAAAAAGACATCTCACACGCCGTTCAGTCATAAAAGGCCCTCAAAGTGGAGCAATTTTCTTCATTTTTAAAACATCTTAGGTTCGGTAATTTATTAATCAATTATTTTATTTAGTTCATGACATTTTAATAAGATATTCGTATTTAAAATATATGTAACCTGATGAATAAATTTCAAAATGAGATATTTCCATACAAAAATGTAATAAAAAACGCAAGAGAAGATATGAGAAAAAATGGTGAAGTTTGCTCATTCTGCTAGACGATCGCCTTAAAGTATGTAAATCATCTAATATTAAAAATTAACTTATCGCGTTAAATCAAGTATCATATTTTTAAAATTGTATTTAGTCGATAAAAAAAAATTGAGGTTATTAAAAATATTAATTCTTCCATATTTCCCGTCGTTATTCCAGAATAATTTCAAGTTTGGATGCATTATTTATGATAAATGTTTATGAAACGTATTTTTGTACGCGTAAATATTTACGAAATGTAGTATTAACTACTCGGCGAAAATATTCTTGTCTTAACAAATACACGTTAAAAAGCACTTAGTGAGTGTGGTTTTTACCTGAATGTTTAACATTTAACGTGCCTGTTCGCTGACACGCCGCGTACGGTTGGGAACAAGATGGCTGGAATTGGATGCTTTTATTTCACGGACAAACAGTCGCGGTTTTATGTCTGCAGATAATAAAGTCGGTAAACATCGTAGTTAATACAAAGCTGTGTAACGTAATATACATTTGTTACGGCGATCGTCCGGCAAAGTGAGCAAATTTCACAATTTCTTCTCTTGCGTTTTTTATCACATTTTTGTGTCATTTTATAATTTTTTCATCAGGTACCATATTTTTTAAATACGGATATCTTATTAAAATGACAAACAAAATTATTTAATCAGTTAATAAATTACCAAACTTTCTTTTCTTACGAGGCCATTTAGTATTTTATCACTAAATGGCCTCGTAAGATGTATTTTTTTTTAAATTATAGAGTAAACGGTTATTCTAAACTTATTGCAAAATTTGTTAGTTTTTCTACTTACAGTTTATTTTTTAACCAGTCGTATACCGGCCATACGTAACCAACACCTGTCTAAATGTACCCTGTCTGCCGCGCAATTTCGCAATTTATTTAGACACTTTTTTGTGATGGTTATATTCATGTAAAAATCAACAATAATCGCTAAGAAGTTTTAGTTTCTGGTTTCTCAATATACAGACTTCAATAGAACGTAGTTATGCAGAAAGTATCCAACCCAAAAAACGTGGAACTGAGAAAATGGCGTTTAAAAATGTGAACCTACAAAAACCTAATTCGTCGATATTTAATTAATTATTGCATATTTTTTTCATAGGGCTCAATAGAGAAATGTTTTTTTTATGTTTTTATAATGTAATTATAAGAAAAAACTTTTATTTACAAATGTATGACGCGTTTTACAGGTTGGATTCTTACCACAAAATGTCTAAATGTACGAAAAAACAGTAATTATTTTTTCTATGTTGGTTCTACGTTCTATGAATTTGATAAAGCATGAAGTGAAAGTATTATATGAGGCGTAGAAAATGTTCAGCTCCCTTAGATGTCTTCTATAAAAATATTATCGTATAGTCACATTAGAATTTAAAATATGCATAATCTGTCACATCGCATTGATGTTTTTAACCAATATTTTTGTTTGTCAAGGATTTTTAAATTTTAAGCCGCAGAAAACAGTCAAACCACTTTTTTTTAGTTTAATTGTTAATTTAACGATTATGGCCGTGATGTGGGTAAGAAAAATATTGAATATACACTTACAGCTTGGACGTTTACAGCACATAAAGATATAGATTCTTTTATATATATAAGATATATATAAGATTCTTTTAATAAGATGAAAAGTCAACTCTGTAATGACGACTTAAACTTGAAGCTCAGACAGAGGTTGATCAAATGCTATGTATGGTCAGTTCTACTTTACGGTGTTGAAGCATGGACGCTGAAGGTGACTACTTTAAATCGCCTAGAGGCGTTCGAAATGTGGGTACATCGTAAAATGTTAAAGATATCTTGGACTGACACGACTAGTAATGTTGAAGTTTTACGTAGAGCAAATAAAAACAGACAGTTACTCAACGTAGTAAAGCTCCGTAAAATGTCATACTTTGGTCGTATAATGAGAGGCGAAAAGTACTCCATCCTTCAGCTCGTCATGAAGGGGAAGATTGAAGGTCGTAGACGGGTCGGAAGGAGGCGGCATTCCTGGCTTCGAAACATCCGTGAGTGGACCGGGATAAGAAGCGTGGAAGAGGTGTTCCGCACTGCCCTGGACAGGGAAACTTTCTCCCAGATGATCGCCGACGTCGGGAGGACCCGACAGAGCACATGAAGAAGAAGAAGAAAGATATAGTATTGGGCTGTCCAAACCCGTACTTAACTCATTTTTTACATTTTGTGGGTTGAATGCTTTCTGCATAACTACGTCCAATAATTACTTATATTTCAATAATTACTTGTACAATAATTACTTCTTCATTAATTATGAAAATAAGTAACGAAATTTAGTGTCTTTAAATTTATGTACGCACATGTTTATCGAATAAAACCATGGAAGAAATAACACTAAAGATATTGTATTTAAATATTTTCATTCTAAATATTTCAAAGAATATAAAAATTCTTAATTTTAACACTTTATTAAAAAAAAAACACTTTTTTTAACAGATAAATAACACAATAAATGCGCGGTTCGAAGACGACATTTTGAATGATTTTTTGTCCGGTTTGCGCGGCAAATGAGGTTACTTGACAAATAGAAATCGTTCATTCATTCAAAAACTTGAGATACAACCAATAATAAGCTTTAAAAACCCATAAATGCGGGTAAAATATGCCGAATTCGCATACGTGTCTAGGGAGCGCAGATCTGCGCTCCGGCATACGACCGGTTAAGAAACTCGATAAAAAATAGGCTGGTTGCGTAAAACTACTGGACACCAGTAGAATATTACATCCTTTTGTTTTTATTGTCGGTTTTACTTTTAAAATATTGTTGTGCCACTTTTTCAATAAATTCATTATATGCTGGTTTTGTTACGTGGCTTTGCCATTAATTTCGTTATTCCTTTTATTTCACTGAAAATGATGAAAGCTCAGTACTCGCAGAAAGAAGACAACACAAATTAATAGCGAGTGTGATTATTTCAACACAATTGAATACGTCGCCTTGTAAATTCAGCCAATTGTCACGAGGCGTGTAACAGTATACATGGATGAGATTTCGATCTTGTTTTATTTTTTTGAAAATTAAATAAATATTTCGAAGCACCATAGAATAGAAATTCCAGAGAGAATAAGTTATGCAAATATCTTAACGCCATAGCTCATCGTTTTAGAATTTTTGCTACCTCGGACAAATGTATTTTTTTTATTTTATACAGGGTGTACCAGAGACAGCAGCAGAAACTTGGCCGGTAGATTCCTGCCTCTGTTATGAGTCTAAAATATTCAAGCAACAGTGACCTAATATTAGGTCCTTACATATGAAATTGGCGTTTTGCCGTACTGGCAAATTTGATCTCAAATATCTTCTCTTTGGTTAGGAATTTCAAATCCAAATTTATACAGCTTTTTACTCATGTATTTGTGTTTTGAAAATTATAATTCATTTGTTTTTTCCTAAATTGTTTTTTTCTTTGCGTCACTCAGTTTACAAAATGAAAAACTTGAAATATCGCGTTATTTACGAGTACGAGTTCCACCGTGGCACCAGTGCTGCAGAAACGGCTCGAAGGATTAATGATGTGTATGGCGACGGTGCCGCAAAAGAAAACACAGTGCGTTTGTGGTTCCAACGTTTTCGTTCTGGAAATTTCGACCTGCAGAACAAGCCCCGTGGACGGCCGGAGACCAAAGTTGATAATGAAGAATTGAAAGCTATTGTGGAAGCGGATCCATCGCAAACCACATCCGAGTTAGCTGCAGGCTGCGGTGTTAGTGATAAAACTGTTTTAATCCACTTGAAGAAAATTGGTAAGGTGAAAAAGCTTGAAAGGTGGGTACCTCACGAATTGAGTGAAGCAAATCAACAAACGCGCGTTGACTGCTGCGTTGCATACTCAACCGGTACAATAATGAATGGATTTTAAATCGAATCATTACCTGTGATGAAAAGTGGATCCTGTACGATAATCGGAAGCGCTCATCGCAATGGCTGAACCCTGCCGAACCAGCCAAACCATGCCCCAAGCGAAAATTGACTCCAAAAAAGTTACTTGTGAGCGTTTGGTGGCCTAGTGCTGGTGTCGTTCACTACAGCTTTCTTAAATCTGGCCAGACGATTACGGCAGATGTCTATTATCAGCAACTGCAAACCATGATGGAAAAGCTAGCTGCTAAACAACCGAGGCTGGTTAATCGCTCTAGGCCACTGCTGCTTCATGATAACGTTAGACCACACACTGCACAACAGACGGCTACCAAATTAGAGGAGCTTCAATTGGAATGTCTAAGACATCCACCGTACTCTCCGGACCTTGCCCCAACAGATTACCATTTTTTCGAAATTTGGATAACTTCTTGCAAAGGAAAAAATTCAACTCAGATGGGGCAGTCCAAACCGCCTTCAAAGATTTTATTGATTCCCGTCCGAATGGTTTTTTTAGTAAAGGGATCGATGAACTACCTATGAGATGGCAAAAGTGCATAGATAGCAATGGTACATACTTTGATTAAATAAATATATTATAATAAAAAAAAATCGGCTTTATGTTCCTCCCATACTAACGCCAATTTCATATGTAAGGACCTAATA
>JADDOH010004656.1:0-140243 GCA_016648135.1 Agrypnia vestita
AGTCCATCCAAAAATGACGCCAAATTCGGAATATTCAAATTACCTGGTACCTAAACTAGAGTTGACCGTTTTATTAGCGTCGCGAGGGCCCAATCCTAAATAATATAAATAATTATACAATAACAGCCAAGAATAATTGTCAATAGACCCATCAAAATATTTTGAAAACTTTGCGAGGCATAAAAATCTCCATTTAATTATGCGTAATGATGCATAAAAAGTTTTAAATTGTTAGAAAAATAACCAAAAAAAATCATTACCCGAAAAATCTTCAATATTTAACTTTTCCCTTATCAAAAGTGGGCATTTTAATTTTACGGATACTTGGATTGAACCGGTCCGTACACTTATTCTCCTCTAAATCGTTTCGACGTCTGAGATCATTAAAAAAAGTAATATCGTTAGCTTTCAGCCAAATGGCGATTTGATTCCAGCCCCCTTTATTACATTTTAAAAATGCTCCAGTACTTTAAAACCGATTTGTTTACCCTGACGAGGGAGGCTTTGAATTTGAATTTGATTGCAAGAAATTTGAAAGTCTGGGAAGATGTTTTATTATTATCACTGAATAGTAATAAATCTTTTGGATATGACTTCATCTCCAAAACTGTAATCTGACACAACCCTTTAGCTGCTTGCTGTTTTCAAGTCAGAATTATAAAAGCTCCCAATTTGTACGTTTATTTACGAAATGTGCTGACTTCCGCCAGGATTACAGAAAATGGACAAAAACCACAATAAAATTACAAACTTTACGTCTATATCAGCTATTTTGCACCCCATCTTGTAACTAAGGCTTCCCTCAAACTCCGCCATCAGTCCATGTCTAGTGTAATCAGAAGGAGAAAGTACATCTTGGTTATAAGAGACGCGGTCGCTGTTTTCCTGTAACCGAGATGTCCCAGAACTTATTTATCTATTTAAGTTCCGGGTGCAAGTGAAGTTATATAAAATAATAGTAGCGAGTAAGACTGAGAACGCGTGGCAGCAGCAAATCCGCCCTGTCCATTGGCGGAGACCCTATTCTACGACGTGACGTCATCTGTGTTCCGGCTCGTATGTAGCTCCCCTAGGACAATTGCACAAGGTTGCTGACTCAGTAATATAATAATATAATAATATTACCATAATTAACAATGCTGCATGACCCACATACCTTAATTGTTTTGTCGACTAGACGCTTTTGCACCACACTTTTGTGACTAGATACTTTTCCAACATGGAATTGGGTCTAGTATGAAATACCACCATACATACCAATCCTTTACATTTTCGGCTCCATTACCTTAGTTTTGTTGAGATGCCAATTTCACTATAGAAATTAAAGATCTATTAGCTTCTTTTGTATTGCGAATCTCTTATTGTTATAACCGTATCATCAGCATATCGTTTAAGAAAATACATATTTCGGACCATTTTAGTACAATTGATTAAAAAGGGCGAGATTGAAGACATTTTGACATACTGCTTGTTATCGTTTTGTTTAGTAATAGATTGAGTTTTTACGTTAATTTAGTTATTTCTTACAAATATATTTTTAGATATATAGCCAAATTTAAAATGTTTTTTTAAAGTGTAGTTTATAATTAATATTTTTTATCGTGCCAATCGTTAAAGTTACATTTAAATACATAATGTTATTGTCATGGGACGTGGCTTTGAAAGGCAAACGAAAACACTGGAAATTAATTAAAAGTTTAATTTATTACCAAAGAAAGTCACCGGACACAAGTTAAATTGTAGTACCATTCTTAATTTTTAAGTCGCTAAATATCTCCCAACTATTTCACACACTTATTATTATACCGTTCCCTAATTCGCAAAAATTAAGCTTTTCTTATTGCTTTGATCGCGTTTTAATAAACTCCGTTCAATGTTCGCACGTAAAAACTTCTCGCCCCGGTACTAACTACCGCTGGTAGTGCGTGTTGTACGAGTAATATCACCTTCGATAATTACTGATCACTGGTTCTAACGCTGAGATATCACCGTTATTACTGTCACGAATAAACTGCCTGACCCCGCGTTTCAAGAATGTCGCCTTTTATAGATAAACTAACTGTAACCCGTCAAAAATGATAGTACATTCACATGTTGGTTTCTAAGGAATAAGTATTTATGTATTTTATTTTAAAAAATCGAAAAAAAAAATTTGCGAAAAAAACATATTTCTTCTAGTGAGACAGGCATTCCAGACAGACAACCAAAATCCGTACAATTTTTAATATAGAAATAAATAAACAAAGGTTTTTGTGCATAATAGTATGTGTTGGATTCTTCGAGAGTCGTGGACACGGACGACTCACCCTGCGTCATTGTATTGTTATTGTAATTGTTTTACTTCGATAAGAGAACATGGAATTTAATCACATGCCACTGCTCTTTTCAACACATCTATCATAACCTTGAGGATGGAATCTCAAGAAAAATAATAATACAGTAAGGAACATGGTAAACACGAAGCTTCCGTAGCTCCGTAAGCTTTTCAGCAAAACGTCTGAGAGCAAACTTTTAGCGCGATTAATCAGCAGAACAAGCTGGAGCGAGTTTTCCTCTAAACTTGGGTTCCACATTTAATATTGGTCTTTAATATCTTGAATGCGAAGGTTGCCTGAAAATGATAACAGGTGTAGAGTGTTTTGTAATTATTCTTCCTTAACAAATATTTGCGTTACTTTTGCTCATAAGCAAAAATAACGCAGTTGACTTGATTGAAAATCTTTATATAGCTGGAACAAAACTAGAGAAGCTACAAAGTATTGTAGACCTGGGCTACAACTTAAATGAAAGATGGGATCCTTCGGTTGAAATCAAATGCCGCATAGAGCAAGCTCGTGCAACCTTTATCCGCATGAAAAAGATGTTCGGCAGTCATGATCTCAACCTTGGATTACGAATGCAAATGGTCAGATGCTACGTATTTTCGGTATTATTCTATGGAATGGAAGCATGGACGCTTACCGAAGAACTGATAAGGCGACTTGAGGCGTTCGAGATGTGGATCTACAGAAGAATTCTCAAAAAAAGCTGGATGGACAGAGTTACGAATGAAGATGTTACGGCTCGGGTGAGTAAAGAAAAATAAGTTATTAAAACAATAAAAATCCGAAAACTTCAATATCTAGGACATGCGATAAGACTTCCAGAGAAATACGAGATCTTGCATCTCATATGCATAATGCAGGGAAATATTTACCGGAAGTCGGGGCCCTGGAAGAAGGAGGACTTGATGGCTGAAAAACTTGAGACAGTAGTTTGGCCAGCCTACTGTAGAGCTGTTCCGGGCCGCAGTAAACAAAGTCCGCATAGCCAACATGATAGTCAACGTCCGTTAAACGGACAGGGCACGAGAAAAAGACGAAGAATTAATATTTATTTTGCTCAGAAGTCAATCTGTAGTAAATTGCTCTACTTTTTTGATGAAAAAACCTCACATCCTCAATAAAATAAGAATTTGAGTTATTTAAGAGAAAAATGTGACCTAAAAGTGATCAAACAAGCATATTGTGTTCATAAACGTGGTAATTTATTTTTTATTTTGTACTTTTCACCAATTCAATGTTTGCCACGAGTCAAAAGATTGGAATGTACGATCGCTAAAATATGTAAATTCGCATCATGATTGGTAGATAAATACCTATTTTGTTTATTAAGTACCTGCATGGTATCTTTTGGAGCAAATGCGGGATAGATCCTTAAAACTGGGAAATCATAATCATGGGACAGGGCATAATAGCTTCAAAAAGTACACTTCGCCGGGGAAACCAACAAACGGAACGATGAAATTTCCAAGAAAAGAAGAAACAGAAAGGAAAAGGAGCAAACTCCATCTCTCAGAACCCTACTACTCACCGAATGCGTGTGCATAACTTGTGAAAGGAGTTACGCTTTCAGAATAAGGCTCCTCAGCCACGCTCGGACACATAATTAATAACATGGCAAACGTCATCCCCGCAACGAGAGACCGCCTCAGAAGATGATATCCATTTAAAAATTTGTTGAAAAACAATACATAACCCCTACCCTCACATAGCAAAAAGTTAAGCAACAGTTTCTTACAAATGAATTGTAAAAAAAAAAATTTTTCATTTAAAAATCGCTTACATGCATTTGTTTTGCTGTAGATATTTAACAAGCTATAAAATAAATATATTTATACGTCACATTATTGAAAAATGATAAGCGTAAGTAATAAAAATATATTTATGATTCCTAAATTAAGGAACATATTAAATTTTCTTGTGAAATACGTTAAAGTTTTTCTTTGAATATTATATTATACATTAGGATTGTAGGATAATACTGGAATTCCAGATTTTGTCGTTACTATCCCTCGTCGTAATTAATACTTAATTGTAATTATCTAAATAATTATTCCTTGCTAAAAATAATTACATAACTAAAATAATTGATGATAAAATATCTTTACAAGTTAAATTAAAATTGTTAAAATTTTAAGTACAATCATGTCATCCGAAAGATTGTCACATTTATAATATTTAAAATTTATAATAGTCGTTAGTAGATGTTAATACTTTAAGTTAGTGTTTTTACGGTTACGGCACGATACCTCCAGAATTTCATGTTACAGATATAACAAAACACAGCACGCGTGGAAGATTTGTCTCAGAAAAACACTTACGAATAAAGAGCTTTCCCCAAAAAGGATTACGTAGACCGCCAATAGAGGGCTATCTGATGATGCTACCATCGTGTCATGAAATTGTCTTCATGCTTGTAACGTTTTTAAACGCAGTGTTATCCAAAGATTTCGGGTTATCTCGTAATATTTTCGCGTTTTCTTTAATAAACGTTAAAAATGCATTCTTGAAGAACTAGTTTTCTTTTCTTGCGAGGGTAGTTTTGTCATCAGAGCATTTACTTATTTGTAAGTCTGAACTGACTAAACCGCAGGAGATAATTTAATCACAGTTATCCTTTAAGAGTGCGAATTTGCCAAGATTTGTGGTGCAGAGTATAAATGTAATAAAATAAAGACAGTGTGTTGTTCTGGGAATTTTGTCGTTTTGGATTTCAAGAGAGATATTATGGTGAGCTGTTCCAAGCTAATGTTAGTGCAATTTAATGCATCCGGCAAAATGAAATCAAGACAAGTAGGCTTAAACTCGATTCCTGATTGTCAGATCCGACAACTATATATTTCCACTGCTGAATTTCAAAAATTATATCTGAAGAACATCGGTATTTTATTACTTAATTTCATTAAATTGAGTGTAAGTCTGTTTTCTACCTGCCTACATAACTAAGACAGACTTCGCGATACACGCGAACACGAAAGTTAAACTAGTATCAGCTTTACAATCACACACTTTAATCCATCTGACAAAACACAATCATGAAACGTACAAATCATCTTTCAAAATATTAAAAAAAAATAATAAGCAAGAAGCATCGTTATCAAAACGAGCTTAAGTTGACAGTAGAAGAGGTTTCACAAAGACTCCTAATGCACCTAGCAACGATCCGTACCCACAAATTTAGAGAAGCATGTCTTACTAATGCTAATTCCAGAGCAAACTTTGACATGTTTTTACCGGATACAAAGAGTAGACCCACTATATAAACCCATTATATAAAATAAATTACTTACTAAAATAAATAAACTTAGCATACCTCCTGCGTCATTGTCGATTGAGGATATATAAAGTAAATTAATAAATACTTAACGTCGTTAAGAATCCGTTACAAAATACTGAAGAAAACAAAAAAAAATACATTTACGAAGGGTATTTTGCACATGGGTAGGTATATTTATTTCAAGCAAATTTATATTTTGAATTATACTTTATTTTCCATGAAATAATTAAAATAATGTGCAGTTGTGAAAGCAGCTAGCTAATAAATTTTGTGTGCACCCAAGTTATTTTAATTATCTTTATAACAAGTTATACCTAAATAGTATCTAATAAATCTATAGCACTATTTCAAACATCGATTTATGTCCAAACGATGTAAATTTATTATATATTATATTGATTATAATAAATAAAATATTATAATTCTTATCTTTAAACACGAATTTAATATATTTTCGAAAATTCTTTTAAATTTTATTTATCTACTTTTCCAGGCCGCCATTCGTGCGTACCAGGCCTGCAGAAATGAAAAGCGATGGGCGATATCTGAATCATAGTTCTCGGTTATTGCGTTTTTACCCCCATTTAGGTTTATATCTCCCTGATATATGACCGGATCGTGACGTGACCCATCGTACCCTGACGTAGATGGGAAAAAAGTAAGTTCCAGAAAATGGGATGCTGTTCCCAAAAATATAAGCAATAAAATGGGGTTACCCGAACGAGAGTACATTTGGAAGGATTTTATGAAGCTGGATGACATTTATTGTTTTGTTTTTAATTTTTTTCGGTACTTTAAAATATCAATTGTAATGCGTTCGCATTTCAAATAGTGATAGCATTTAATTATTTACATACATAAAAGGTTTATTCTTTTTGTCAATCAAAATACATAAAATAATGCTCATATTTCTATCACAACATTCAGTGAAAAATTGCACACAGAAAGCTTTAAATTGAAATGAATGAAGAGGAAAAAGTGCAAAAGTGCTGAATAAAAATATAAAAAGTGAGAAAAATACAAATAAAAGAGTCGAAAACAATTATTTATATATATATTACGTAATGTACATAACTAGTGCTAAAATTTTAACTATTTCTATTCACTCATATTATAATTTAATAATTCGAATGATTACTTTCAGTCATTTATGTATGCATGTAATAAAAAAGTCTTTCCATCAATTACAACATTTTTCAACACAACAATTTGGATAAAAATTTATTTTCTTAGTAATAAATGTATTGTAAGTTTTATTTTAGAATTCATGAATTATAAATTATTAAGTAGGTACAAGAACTCTAAATATTTATTCTTCTCACACAAAAATAATGTTTGAAATTCTATGTTTCTAATCCTCTATGAGCCACCTAAATTACCTCTTCTACCAGGAAAACATAAAAATTGAGAAAGTAAAACAAACCTTCAACGTTGAGCATTATTGCCATGTTGATCTTCGGCTCCGTATTGACCTGGCACTCGTAGATGCCGGCGTCCCTGGCCTGCACGTACTCTATCCTCAGGTTCCAGTCGTCCGAGGACTCCGGGTGGATGACGCCGAAGCGTCCGTCTCCGGTGTATGTGAAGATGTGGGACGTGAGGATGTGCAGATCACGCTTGCGCATCCAGGAAACCTGCCGGTAAAATTAATGTTGTATGATAAACATCTTTGCGCAGTCATTTTTCATCAGAGGTTCAAAAGAAACAGCGAAATACGTCCAAAATTCTGCAAGAATTATGAGAAATATAAAAACTCACCCTCGTTTTAAAGATCTATTTGAAAATTGCTATTTATTAAATTACTTAATCGAGTATGCAACAAATATAAGAAATTCAGTACATTTTGTGATTAATCCTGCGGAAGCTAACGGAACAGACTACTAAGTTATCATTGTCGTATTTACAAAATTCTGTGAATGTTTAAATTAAGGGAAAACCATTATTTATGAATGTGTTGAATGTCAAAAAATAGCAAGATACTTTAATCCAGAGGAGACGAAAAAATTGTTTATGCTATCTTAATATTGCAAGGAATTTTGTAATGATACCGAAATTAGTCAAAAAATTACATTTGTTCTAATTACTCTTTTTCGTTTAACTCGTAGCGTCTGCTTGTCTGCCGAAAAAACTTTGGATCGATTTTTAACCCTTTTCTCGTGATCCAATCGAACTGAAACTCTGCAGGCAGACTCGTGGCGAAGATAAAAATGATTTAAAAAATTTCGTTTTAAAAAAATGAATTATAATATAATTTTGGATTTTTCGAATTTTTTTCAAATTAATTTTTTCAAAACTTGGTTCTTATGGGTTAGTTTTTTTTAAAATACATAATTCTGTCGTAGGAAAAGTTACATAATTTGAATATTAAATCAAATATTTCTCCCGAAATAAAATCAATTTCTAGTATTAAAATAAATATCCTCGAGTATATATTAAATAAATATTTCTTCTAAAAATATTTACATAAAAATTAAAATATTTTTTTACTTTCGCAAATGATCTGAAAATAAGTTAAAAATCTTTGGTCATGTCCATGTATTTAATTATAGTTTATTCACGTCCTTGGATGAGCTTTTCAGTAATTCATACGGAATAATACAGTATGATTGAAATTTCCTGAGATATTCTGCCGTGTTTCTACGACCTATCTGACCGGCATGTCGGACGCCGTTGTGTTTATGACAAGGTCCCTGATAATGGATTTCAATGGGATCCAAAACTTCGGCCAGACAAGACGTAAAAACACGGCGGAATGTCCCAGAATATCCTTACGAAGGCCGTGAAAACCTGAGAACATTTTTAAGATTGTCATTTTTTGATTTTATATTTTTGATATAATGTTAATAATAAAAAACTTATAACACTCATGACTTAGTAAGAAGCATTATGTGGTCTTATATTCGTTATAATTGGAAGTGTACAGTTTTCTGTTGAAATCTGGAATAAATATATCAACGAAAGATTAGTACAATGATCCAAATTAAAGTTTCCTTTTGCATGCCTTTTCCAACAGCGTAAAATAAATAGATTAAATTTCACCTCATTCCACTTCAGGTCCCGACACTCATCTCCATCGAACTATGAACCCTGTTTATTCCCTTTTCGTTCTAGGATCTGGCTACCAGGCACACAGCCTTAGCGGGATAGATCTTTCGACCTTAATTTCCGGTCACGTCATGTCTTTCTCTACCTACAGAAACCTTTTCGGAATTTGGTTTATGTTGCTTTTAGTATCATTTGTTTGCATGCATTAATTTATCTACATCAAGAGCTGTCCCCCGGGTAGATTTTGCTTCATGATGGGCGGTCCGTATTTTGCGGTCGCCCAAGTGTAACCGCGGTTTTGTCTCGCTAATAAAACTAATCTTTCAATATAATTTCCTGAGTGGCAATTTAAATTGTTTATTTAAATACAACGAATTCACGAAATTCGTTGAAATGTTTTGATATAATATCTAAGTATTTTCTACTAAAATTTATAAAAAATAATTGCTTCCAATAATAACTAAAAACATCAAGTTGATTTCGTTATTTGAGAAATTATATTTCTAAAAATATATTTAAAAAAAACAAATATGTATGTCCTATTTCATTATTTGTTTGTACATTACCTTTTTAAGACTAGATGAAGTAGGTATAATAATAATTGTTTTGTTATGTGCTTAAGAAAATGTGGATTAAAGAAGGATGGTTAAGAAAATATATGAGGCGAGTGTTGAAGGTAACAGGAATAGAGGGCGTCCGCGAAAGACTTGGCACAATCAGGTACTACAAATATTTGAGGATGGCCCTGTTAAAAGCTGCAACAACCGTAGAACGTGTATGAGAAAATGTATGAATGTGGCCGAAGCAAAAGTGGTGTGCCAGGATAGAAGAGTGTGGCGTTCAATCCTCTCTGCCTACCCCTAAAAGGAAACGGCGTGATGGTTAGTTATGTGTTTATTATTTTTTGTACTTCGTTTCTCACTTTTTTGTTTATTACTTATTTTTCTGTCTCATTGTTGGCTAGCGTTTTAGGATTTAAAATTATATTGTTACAGGAGTCGTTCGTAATTGAATTGTGTATTATGTTATTGATATTGTGAGATCGTTAATACTCTATTTAAAAAAATAAATAAATATAGAATAAAACAAAATTACGATTTCTTTTACATATGAACATTTGATATTTTAGTTAACATATCTAGTTAACATATCTAGTTAACAACCGAGAAACCGAGAAATAAAGCAGATCAATTTTCATTTTTGAAAATAAGATTGAAATTAGTTAAAAAAAAATCCAGTCTTACCCAAAAAAATTTATGGATATACGTAAAATATATGAAATGTCACAATTTTGAAATAAAATCAAAAATAGTCTGCGTATTTTATTTGAAATATCTTAAATGGAATATGTGTAGAAAGTAGGTAAATAATAAAAATAAATTATACTGAGCTGTAATTTAATTAAATGTGGGAACGAAATGAAACACTTGTAAGAACTTTCAAACTTTAATTAAACTCAAAGTCACTGCACACAAACTTTACTCGGAATAAATCTATTCTCGCTCTTAAATAGTCCACTCGTCTCTGGTAGAGTTTATTCGCCCGCTATTTACCGTATAGATTCGCTCATTCGTTCACCCGGATCTATGATTTTCGCCAGCTGTCAAACACAACAGTGTTAAAAAGTACTAAAAGTTAAAAGTACTAAAAACAGCGGCCACGATGTTATTAATAAGGTTCGATTTCTGGAAACTTCTTGTATAATTTCGCGTATTCGACCGACTTCCATATCTTTCCAAAACTTTTTAAACGTTCAAAATGTTCAGAATCCCTCATTTACGTGCAGTTCTTCTTGTTTCTTACGCACAACTTGTGACAATATTATAACAAGGATAAATAAATATTCTCTCATATATAAATGGTTATTTTTTATATATACGAGTAGTACTACGTACTTAGAAAGAGTGCAAAAAAGGTTCTTAGGTTTTCACGGCCACTCAGAATCTTCTGGTTTGGGTCTTCTGAGGTATTATGGCCAGAAAGGTCGTAATAACACGACATATTACCCCAGAAAACCTAAACCAGAAGATCTAAAAAAGATCTTCCAGTAAACTCGTAAAAATCGTAATTTTGGAAAAATAAAATTTTACCTTATAAGTATCATTTGACAGCTGAGCAAATTCGTTTTTTTTTTAATTTTGACAATAATTTTCTATTTTAAACGGCAATCCAACCACATCAAAATTACTGGTATATATGAAATTTGTGCTGTATATTTTATAATATTGGTTGACATACCAATAAAATATATGAGTAATATTAAAAATAGGTCAAATTCATCATAATTAATCATATTGCACCATTTAAATAAACATCCTAAGGCCACTATCGACGATGAATCATCACATAACTTTCATTTATCCTCAAATTCTTATGCCTAATTAATGACGTGGGTCCCTCTGTCGGCTTCTTCAGCAGCGCAGATGAATTGCCAATCGATTATCTCACCCCGAAGCAATCAACCCTCTTGCGATAATTCAGGTCCAACAGCTCTTCGGACAACTCCGTTTAAGTCGTGCGTTACATTAATTAGACTCAAAGGATAACTTGTCGGAGCGCTAACTATCGGAATGATGCACCCGTTGAATTCTAATTGAAAACTGTCTTGCACAAAACTGGCCTCAATCGTTTGTTCCACGCTGGTGATGAAGTTTAAGCTGGCGCGCAATTTAATAATTAAGTCTACGTATAGATAGTTGCGAATGTTGGTATTCCATTTGGAATCACAACAGAGTCAAATTATGTCTGATCAATTTCATGGTCTCAAAGCACAATAGTTTACTTGGGATCTGCTTATCTTCATTTTATTTTCATGCATTATTTTCTTGAATGTAGTGTAAAACGCCAATTTTTTAGGATACTGAAATATACTCCAAAATTCAGTACTGTGTTCTTGAAAATTTGAATTTACCATCTCAGAATATTCTAAAGACTTGGTTTTAAATTCAACCAAATTATTAAATGGTTCAAAGGATAATTTTTCAAAATGAGAATGAATAAATTCACGGCAGACCAATAACATAGAAAAACGGTATTTTGTCATTCATTTGGGAGAAAATATTCAATTAAAAATAAAGGCAAGTTATTTTAATACATTAATTATTTAATTAATTTTTATCTAGTATTATAGCGCTAATTAAAAAAAATCGCCTGTTTCTTTCAGAAAATGTAAGTCTCACAGAGACGAAGCTATTTATATTAGAAAGTCTTTAGATAGTGGGGCTTTTCGAATGAATTATGGTAAATACTTCTAAATATTACTAAGAAAAATATTACTAAGAAGATGCTAAAAATAATTAACTTATACAATATATATATAATTATATAACTAATAAAAAAATTAAAAATAAGAATTCCTGTTAATACGCCACTTGTCACAACACTATTGAAAAATCAAGAATGGCCTATGACAATCTGATTATCTGAAAACTTTGTAAAACGTCTAGAAACACTTGGAAAAGCCTAGAAGCGACGAGATCGTTCTCCTTAACACAAGGAAAATCTTGACGGTTTGATAATCCAATTTTCGTAGATAAATAAGGCACCGGCCGCGTTGCGGGAGAGTAGTAGTGTTTGACAGATAGAGTCGGTGCGAAGTACGCGCGAGCCGCGAGAATCGACGGATGGGGTGGCCAGTCGGAGAAAATAATTGGGCGAAGTACTTACCTATTTGTCGAAATAAATAAGCGATTAATAATACTTGCAAGAACGGAATATTCTAGTGAATGTTAAATACGTGTTACCCAGCGATAATTAAGTGTTTAATTACGAATGATTTATTGCGAAATAATAAATAATAAAATTAAGAGGAAAGCATTAAGTTAAATTCATTTTAGTGACTTTGTACATTGGATAGTTAATTAATCAATGATTATTAGGTAATTCGCTAATTAATTTTCAGTGTTTTCTTTCATTCCTCCCTAGCCACAACATGTGACAATATAACATTATAGAGAATTTATGTTAATTTTTTATTATCCCTCTGTGGACAAAATCCAGAAACTGTGTTTACAGAACATACGTATAAAAATATTGTTAAAAAATAATAATAACTTAAATAATTATTGACGACCTCTGTATGGGATCATGTATAAAAGTTAATGAATCAAGAATGGAATGTCGCGGTAAAAGTTTTTGTATCCTCCTGCTCATACCCGGTGGGAAATGGAACGCACTTTAAAATATACAATTTGGCATCATAAAAATAATGTAACGTGAGTGTTTTTTTTTAGTAAGAGTTATAGAAAGTTACAATAAATCATCGTCTCACACAAATAACTGAATTTGCGACAAAACCTAGGAATACTTAAAGTTTACGGTACCATAAATGTTTTTATGATAGCCAAATCATTGCTCTTTGATGTAAACTCCGATCTAGTGCGTCGTACCATGTCTGTAACATTGTCATAGTCGGGCTTTGAGCTCCGTAATGTATCTTCCGAGACAAAGAGCTCGTCAATTTGACGCAATCCAATCTAAAATAATGAAATATTTAACAACGTCATCTTTAAGTTTAAAAGAAATTTAGATAACATTAATTAAATACATTGTAGAATATTACGTACCTAACCAATTAAAAGTCAGGTTAAGACATGTGCAATATGTAATTAAAGAGTTGAAATATTTAGACGGTCTTATTTTATTTATTCATATTGATGAACGGTTGTAATATTCTGATGAAATGATCTCTTTAAAAGTATCAGGTCTACAAATCGCTTCATTTATATAACATTTATTTAAAAGCATTAGCATAAAGAATAATTATTGTTCTGCGTGTATTTTGCTGGGATACTTTGCCGTGTATATCGGACCTCTCTGGCCAACGCTTCGGATGTTCCATTGCAGGGTCCATCATCACAGCTGATGTGTAGTTATGCGATTTTATGGTGATTGGTTGTGGCTTGCAATACCGTGTCGAAAGCTGGATTTATGCATTACGTGGCAATACCGTGTTGAAGACATGTATTGTCACAGATTTTATTGTCTTAGATGTTTGCTACATCTATTGTTGGTTCACTATCTTTGCGGAATCCGCAACGAGATAGTTTTTGAAGCGCCGGATATACAAGAAGTTTTCAGTTTCAATGCTTATTACATTTATTAAAATTTTGTTTTTTTTTTAATTATGAATTTTTGTTTCGTATATCAAAATATTTATTTGTTTTCAGAATTTGTTTTGCGACTGTAATCAAATTATTAGTTAACAGATACCTACATTGAAGAAAAGTACTATAATAAATACAAAAGCATAAATCATTTCAATTTGCATATGATGGACATCCGTGAACGAATTCAGGTATTCAGGTCACACAACGTTCATGTTAAGCTGGTTTCAGACAAGAAACCGCAAAACCTCACTTAGGAATCTCACCGACACGACAGACAGAATATATTCAAATGTCCTCATCTATTGCCTTAATTGTTGATGAATTCGGTGGACCGTAACACAAATGGATTCCAAATCCGGCTAACAAGAGCGCAGAAACGCCGGAAGATCTACGGTAACCGCTTCATGCATACTGCAAAGCAAATCACGGACGTGTAGATGTACACGTAGCTATCCCACAAAGTGCTGCTCTATGTTTACATGTGTTCCTGATACATCTTGTCCGGTCGGCAAGGGGAGGATTTGCGGTTGAAAACTGTCATAAGCTGACACCGAGAGAGAAATACCAGAGGAGTAGGAAATAAGTTGTCGGATTCTCCCAACTTCCAGAGGTCAGCGTAGGCTCTGAGCTTTGAAAGTTTAATGCGGACAAGGATTTACCTACTCCTCCATGTATAAAAATGTAAAATGTGCATTATTTTAGATAACCGATTGGGTATGAGATAATTGGGAATAATTTCAATAGCATCAATGCATTGTAAATAATTTTAAGACTGGATTAATTAAAAAAATCAACAATTTAAATGAGCATCATAAGTATTTTATTAAGGGGGGGGTAAGGTTAATTCGTATAAAAAAAGGCATGTTTTTGTGAATTTTTTGTGACGACACAGTTAAAATCTCTTTATTAAAACTAATAATACATTAAAGTATGATATTTGAAGAATATTGTGTAAAATTTTCAAGACGAAATATTAAAAAATACGGCAATGGCAGCAATTATTCGGACGTGTCTCGGAAAAAAGTAGAATTGCGGTGTCCATCATAACTTGGTGCTAGATCATCTGAAATCAAAAAATCAAAATTCATTCGTTAGATAATAGATTTTTCCAGATAACGCTGGGAGGGTTTTTTGGAATTTCAATTTTTCAATTTTTTGGAACACTTTGAAGGGAAAAACGCGATTTTTTGCGAAAAATATCGACTAATTTGTTATTAAAAAATAAAAATTAATAACAAATTTGAAAAAACTCTACAGCGTTACCTTGTAAATTATGTACAGAAATAGTGGTCAAAATTTCAAAAGGATCGGTGCAGTAGATTTGAAGTTACGATGGACACCAAATTTGAAAACGTGAGATGTGGGGAAAACGATTTAAAGTTTTGCACACTGTAAAATTCAAAATAAAACTCAACACTTATTTTATACTTACACATAATCGTCGATGCCATGTTCACACGGCAAAGAGCTTTCATCATCAGCATCTGTTTGTCCTTGTCTACGCAAAACTCTTCTAATACAATAGCACGTCCGGTAGTCCTCAGGTGA
Source organism: Agrypnia vestita (assembly GCA_016648135.1). NCBI lineage: Eukaryota > Metazoa > Arthropoda > Insecta > Trichoptera > Phryganeidae > Agrypnia > Agrypnia vestita. The sequence goes on from JADDOH010004656.1 coordinate 15,300, forward strand.
GCGCGTCTCTTAGCTGGGCGAGCAGGTATAGAAAATCAGTCTGAGTATCGCTCAAATGTTCATAATTTCTTCAATTTTGCTCCGATTGACTTGAAATTTTGACATAATATTCTTACGATGTAATACATTCATTTAAAAAATTACAAATAAAATGCAAAAAAAAAGTTAAATACCTTACCCCCCCTTTTAAGTGATCGGTCAAGCAAGAAAATACGGTTATTTAAAATTTATTATTTAATAGTCTTTACAATTTATTTTCGAGCACTAATTAATTTATTAATGAGCACTAAAATCTTGATAATGCAACAAATAATACAAATTGTACACCAGTATCTACGCTATCATCTGAGATAACCTTTGAATTTTTTTTTTAAATACGGAAAATTTTAATTTGAAAGATGCAAGATGTAACTAATCTTTATGTTTATATAATGATAATTATTTAAATAGTTGGCATATGTTCATGATATGTACGCACTTGTAAAAAATATATAAATACACGTAATTTGCTCTACAGTACAGCTCACACAAATATACATATAATATGAGTCTAGTATCTATGAGGGTCATTAACGACATGTATAAAATGCATTTATTGTTATTTTCATAGATTAACTAAATATAAGAAAGAATTCAGAAAAAAATAATGTTATTTAAAGATAAAACATAATGTAAGACCTGAGATGTTTTCTCATTTTTTGTGACTCCTGATATTTTCAAAGTGGAATTGAATCAATTCAATTTTATTTTATTAAATACAACTGACTTTAATGACATTAATCTTAATCTACCAGGAATCCAGAAGGTGTAAATGCAGGTCATAAATGAAACGAAACATGTACAGGATATTCCAGAATTGTGTTCACAAGTATAATACGTCCCAACAGAGTTGTGGCCGAATGTACGTGAGGAGACAATACCTTCATTTCGGTCGAGACGGCGTGGACATGATGTGAATGTTCGTCCAGTAATTGTGTTTCGCGCAAAAACTGTTTGTCACATTGCTTTGGTGAGTAAGAAACAGCATACCCAACTGGCATGTCCAATCTAATCTCATGTCAAACGACCGCTTAATGTTACAACATTTATTACGTCAGTGAATTAATTATAAATGAATAAAGTCTTTATATAAAGACCATGATTGATTTTTAAAAAATAAAGTTACATACACATTCGAGTAAAAGTTACATACACATTCAAGTAAAAGTTCGGTCATAAGCAAAAAGAGTAAAGTCAGATAGAATTTTTTTCAATAGAATTGTATAAAATTTTGCTTTGCTATCTGTAAATAAAAAAATACGTTTGAATGAAATCTTTAAGAAAGGAATAAAATATTTAAAAAACAAATTAATTTATACTTATGGCAAAAAAAGTTTTTTTTTTAATGCTATAGTTATCAAAAGTGTTGCTTTGTTTACGGTTACAAGGAAATGCAAAAAAATGTTGCCATTTGTTTTGATTTAGGGATTTTTCAAAAGTGGTAATGTTTTTTTTAAATATCGTTTTATTAGATTACTTACTAATATTCGTTACAAAATAAAAATTTGCTTAAAATATTAGTTTCATTACTTAAAAATTAAGCTGAGATGGCCCAAATAATAGTAGGTATTTAACGCTAACAAACAATGAAAATTAATTTAAATATAGGTGTTAGTTATTCTTATGCTGGCTTTATAGCCAGCATAATGTTTATACATTAGAACAATTGCATTTAGAAAATACAAAAAATGTATATTTCTGATATCTATATTTCAAGACCAATGAGCGAACCAAAAGTACCAGTGTTCCAGACGAGAAGGGGTGGTTCCACCGAACCTTGTCGTCAGGTCAACTGATGGCACCAATGTAACGGATTTCAAAGCAAAAATCCCATAGCGGTCCAGTAGTTGAAGTAGGGGTTAAGAAATAGGAAGAAAAAGTCAGAAGAGATCTAGAGGAGAGCGCAAGAAGAACAGAATTTGGACCGCCTGCCTCCTTAAATTTATTTTTTCCGATTCAACAGGGTCCGTGGGCCCAGGCGCTCTAGCGTCAACCAATCAGAGGTGTTTATTTCATCAAACTGCCGATGCCGTAGCTGATCTCTTTCCGTCGGCGAGTAAGTTCATAGCTTCTCGGCTAGGTAGTGGTCCCGCCTTTAAAATATCAAATTAATGGGTTTTTTGGACATAACATAGTGTCTTACATTATTTTTTTATCGCATAATGGCCACCATATTAAATTAATGCCCCGCAGGACCATCACGGGTGAAATAATCCACCAAAATGCAAGGGCTGCCAAGCTGGGTGCAACAGATTTAATTTATTTCGGTCTCTCTGGCGAGCCTGAATTCACAAATTTACAATATTATACGGTTGCTTGATGAATTAATTATTTTAGCAACAAATCGCTTCGAGCGCGCTGGGCTTGCCCAAATAACTCTATTTATTGTAGCCATTCTGCACGTTTGCGATCACAATTTTCTATAAAAAGAGTTAAAATCATTTTTTATTCTTAAATTTATAATAATACATACACTTCCGCTCCATAAAAGTATCACAAAAAGTGTTGGTTTTTTCAGGGCCGCATAAATTCCCCTCATCATTCTTCGAAGGGCCCTTTTCAGGGCCGTTGAATCGAATCCTGTCCAACTAATTTTAATTAAAACTTTAGTTTCAATATTTATTTTCAAAAGAAAGTGTAGTTGAAAAAAATTATACATCTTAATGTACGAGTACATACACATCATTAGCGTAGAATCATAAAAACCTATTTTACTTTTTTCAAATTTTCAGAGGTGTTTAAAACAAGTATTTTTTTAAGATTGAGGATTGACTTTAAGCGAACTTTAAGTATTTGAAATCTCAATTTTAACAGGTTTATAAATCCTATATGTTTTTCATTTAAATTTACTGAAAAGTTTAATTCAGTTGTTTTTAAAATTCTAGTTTTTTAGAAAAAACATTTTTGATCATGACAGTTTCTATCGTTCTTAAGTAAAACTTTCTGGTATTGCGGAAATCTTAATCTGAATAAATTTTCATTCTCAAATAAATCAAAAATTCAATATTTGTAGAACGTTCATTTGAAATTTTCAACCAAATAATATAACGATGTTTATGGTAAAGTTATTTTATTTTCTCACTACTATTCTGCATATATGGGGCGGTTCTAAAAAAATGCACAATTACTCTAGGAGCCTGTGCACAATATAGATATAAATTTATCTCTAAATCGTATTTTATAAACACTTCTACCCGATTGATGTAATTAATATTAAAGTAAGTAGTTATGGAATAAAACTATATTTTCTTTCCTTGTGTTTAATTACATGTTATAATTTACTACTGAAATTAAGAAAGAGACAGAACCACTCACCGACAGGTAAGGTATGTAATGTTTTTTTTACTCTTGAATCTTTAGTAGTGAAATATATAGATAATATTTAATTAAACTCAAGTAGTGAAAACAGGTACAAACATACCATATATTTTAATGATCATCATGAAAAATCTTTACTGCTAATTCCATCAATAATATAAAAAAGATCTTTCATCTGCCATACAATTATGGTGATTTAGACCTACGGTATGGTGGTGTCGTAAAGGTCGTTTTCGACTAATCAGGAGTCGAAAACTCAGCATCAGCAAAAAACGAGCCTTCGCGAGATCAGAACCGGTGAAGGTTCAATTGGCCAAGCGATCGTTAATTGTAAATATTTTTACTTATTCGATTAAATATATAATAATTTTATGCATATAATTGGCATGGTTATGACGAAATCATATATTGCGCAGTTGAAAAAATAATTATTTTAAAATATAATATGTTTTATGATACCGTTTCTATTTTAATGTATTTGTTAATAAAAATAATTACGAGAAAAAACAGGCATCTTAACAACCACATAAAATAAAAAAAATAATAAAATGCACAGAAATGGGAAGGAGGAATGAGAGAATGAGGAGGTAGATATCATAAATAAAGAAGGATCACGGGATTAGAGGGGAGAAATACCTCCCTCAGACGTTTTTTATAGATAAAGGTAGACAGCTGGAAAATATCTAAATGACTGAATTTATTATTACATAAATCGGGTACTAGACAAAAAAAAATCGGGTTTACTTATATATATGATTCTTTTCGTTTTCATCTTGATTATACTCGTATAATTAAACGATTAAAATGCACTTTGAAATATCATGTTTACCTTAAACGAATTACTCAAAGGTTTTTGGGATTAATTGCATTTTATTCTTTCAAAACATAAACAATCATTTTTCTCGTTTTATGACGAAATTAATTAAAATTGTAACGAAATATTTGTCTTGTAAGTGTCAGACATGTAAATGCGTGTATTGACGAAGGTTGGACAAAGATAATAATTCAGTGGTACCAAAGTGGAACACACACTTGAAATGTGAATGTGAATGTGAATGTGAATGTGAATGTGAATGTGAATGTGAATGTGAATGTGAATGTGAATGTGAATGTGAATGTGAATGTGAATGTGAATGTGAATGTGAATGTGAATGTGAATGTGAATGTGAATGTGAATGTGAATTGAATGTGAATGTGAATGTGAATGTGAATGTGAATGTGAATGTGAATGTGAATGTGAATGTGAATGTGAATGTGAATGTGAATGTGAATGTGAATGCTGCATTAGGTCCTTCATCAGATCGAGCCAGCCTGATGACGTCGATGTCTATGACACCATTGTGAATCGGATGTGGCAGTTTTTCTTAGTTTGATTGCTGTTGTTAGTTCTCTTGATTTATTCATACTTCACGCACATTCACCCTTCATTGGCAGTGCGGTTATACCAACTAATTGTTTTTATAGGGGTACAAGCTGTTCGCACCCGGCGTTGCACTGGTAAAGGATGAGGTTGAAAATAAATTTGTGAGGGAAACAAAGGTTCGATTCAAACGGTAGAGATTTGCATCGAAAATATATCAGTGGGGGGAAGGGTAAAAGGGGAGGAAGGAAATGACACCTATGTTACCCGCCGAGTACTAAAGAATTTGTTTGCAAATTTTGAGTCCGATCAGTCGGACGGTACAGATTTACATCGAAATATATCTGGAGGAGGGGAAGGGGTAAAAAATCGGGGGAAATATCACCTATATTACTCGCCGAGTCCTAAAGAATTAGTATCCAAATTTTGAGTCCGATCGGTCAAATGCTACATATTTGCATCGAAAATATTTCAGGGGGCGGGGGAAGGGGTAAGAGAATAAAGTGTAAATGTTGCCTATATTAGCCGCCGAATTCCAAAGCATAAGTATGCAAAATTCGAATCGAATTGGACAAACGGTATGGATTTGTATAGAGAACTGACAGTCAGACAGACAGACAGACAGATATTGAGTTTTATAAGTATTGATTTACATTCAAGCACCCTCAGCCTTCAAGTAGAAGGTAATTTCAACGTCTAAACTTCAATTACATAGAGCAACAATGATATAAAGTAACATTTTAATGCCTTCCAACGAGTGTTTAGACTTCAGTTGCAGAAAAGATTCTTCATTTTCACAAAATAGCTTCTCATGCACCAAAAAATATGTATGGCAAACAACGTGTATTTTAATATATTAGCTTTTTTAGTTTTCAAATAGATTTTATTTTTTGCGAAACTTGAATGCGTTAGAGTGTCAATAGGAGTAGTTTTTATGTTTAGTAGCTAAGTCTATATATTGTCGTTGTATATATATATATATATATATATATATATATATATATATAAATAAAGTCAATGTGCCGTTTGGTACCTACTGAGATGAGCGAATCAATTTGTCAACTTTTCATATAAATAATGGAGATATACTAAAAAAAACATTGCCGTTCATCTGGAAAGTCTGCTTTGTAATTATTTAAAATATTTTTATAAGTCTAGTCGGTGCAATTATTTTTTAAAACAGTTTCATTCGTTTATCTGAGGATGTACTAAAACGTCACACAGGATTAATTATATATACATCGACGATATACTGGTTTTTGCTAATCACATTTCAAATGACTAAATGAATCACTTATATCTGTAATCTTGCACGTCAAATCTGGTCCCAAGGGCCTTCGACTTGAAGCGAAGCTTGGTGTGAGACTTGACACACACGTGTTTTGCCGTTAATTGCACAAGTAAACGTAACTCACCTGAGAATTAAAATGAATGTACTAACTCGAACATAAGATAAACGTTTTCACGTATTTTTAATTAAAGAGAATAACGTTTTGAGTTAAGTCATTTCTTGTGCTCGTGACCCACAAAGACAACAGCTCACATGACGTCAAGGATATTACGATATCATGGTGTTTTATTAGCCCAGGCTACAGAGGATTCAGAGGTACCTACCTACAGGCACGTCTGCAGCAGCGCAACGACAGTGAAGAATCCCAGACATACCTACTATTCGTAATGACCCGCTTTCCAGTATGGAACTTATTTTATATAAATGTGTAACTTAGAAGCCAGTTAATTGTTTAAGTTTGATAAGAAAATTTCATCAGTAAATGTACAATATTTATATTTTATCACATTTTGCACCTTTGACAGGATTTGTAGTATGATCTTTATAGAAATATGAATAAATATTCTCCACTCCTTTAAATGTGAAAAATAAGTAAAGTTACATATTTATTTATTTATTTATTTATTTGTTTACGCCCATTAGGCTTTTGCATAAAGAATATAAAATAAATTTCAAAAAGCACATACATTAAACAATATATGTATAGCACCAAAACATGAGTTAAAGTTAAAAATATAAAGTAAATAGTAAGTAAGTAAATAATAATAATAAATTGAATATGATAAACTCTCATTGGTAATCTATAAAAACCTGTTAATGGAGACCTTTTTTTAAATAATTTTATAAAATTTAGACCCTTATTTTTTATTTTCAATAAATATATCGAAAATACTGTTTGACACATAAATTAAGCTTATGTATTATTTAATTTATGGGCACAAAATAATAAAAGGGCTTAGATCATTAATTGAGTGACTGAGCACATTTTTTTATAGCGATTATTTCAAAATGACGTTGATTGGGATTTAACGGATTTTAAACTAGGACAGATTTACAAAAAAACCTAATTTTACCCATCAAAGGCACTTAACACCTCCGCTCCTTGGACTATTCATATTTAAAAAAAATCAAAAAACTAAGGTGAAATCGGTCTGACCGACTTCAAAGTCATTGTCACATGGCATTTGAAATGAAATACATTCCAGCATTATACTCTCTAAATCATTTGCACATGTATATTTTTTAATTTGTACAGCAGATACATACAATGATTTTTATAAAATAAATTTCACCTGATCTTCTTCCAAACATTCCATTATACTCACCATAAAATAAAAAAAATAAAAAAAAACACAAAAACAATTTCTCATGTGTATGGGAGAAGTATTTACAAGCTAAATTATTAGAAGTTGAAATTTTACTAAACATAAACCATTTGAAACATATAGGAATAAAGGCAATACATGCTACCGAAATTCATTCCTTCTTTAACTTATATGAACGTAAATATAATAAAAATCTTAAGAGATGAAGGTACTCCAAAAATATTTCATAATACATCTATGTAATACCAAATATGAGCAACACAAAATCAGGTGGAATCATGAGATGCCTGGTAACTGTCCGCTAGCCGGTTGCCTGACAAGCCAACTTCCAGAAAAAAAAGGAAATTGTAAGATATCATTTGTATATGTTAAAAAAACGTGCATAAGTTATTTATCTGGTAAAATGATAAAAATGTATTAAAATTTTAAATATTACTTTGAAAACAATAATCCATATCATGCGATTCTTAGAAATCGTCTTGAAAATTTTTATTTATTTGTTGTAACTATTGTTTAAAACAAAAGTTCAAAGTTTCATAATATTTAAAAATAAAAATAAGTATTGAAAGATTATTTACCAGTCTATATATCCTCAAAAGGGGTACAACAAAATCAACGTCCGTGGTTATTTTTTAAATGTTATGATTTTATATTTTTTTTTTAAATAGAAGGTTGAGTTAATACAAATTATGTTCATGAGATTTCATATTATGAAAATTTTATAAATAGGATAAACGCTTAATTTTGGTAATTTCTTATAGTCTGCTAAGTAGTTACAATATAATATATTTGAGTTTCAGAACAACTTCCACGAAGGTTATGAAATGAGAAATATTTTGGTGACCCATTAGAAAAAAATATTCTTCTCACATAGTTTTGATTTCATCACCTAATTTGATGTTTTGAACAAACAAAGAATATTTGTATATTTTTGTAAAAATATGCACATATAAAGGGTTTTTTGTAAAAAATTAACCTCGCAGGACTTTATTCCCTTCTTGATTATGAGTCGAAAATATTCAAGCTATCATGACCTAATATCAATAGTGATAGAGATATGCGACATCAAAGTTTCCATTTTTTTTCAATATTTCTGACTTCTTTTTTTAAAAACGTTGGACTATCATTAGAGTATTTTATATCGATTAGGAAAAATTCATCCGTTTCAATACAAGTTAAATATAATGATAAAAAGCCTGAAAAATTTCCAATTGGAATTCGAAAGTTTTTAACATTTTATTTTACTTGTGTGGAAGGAAATGAATTTTTGATATTAGATATAAGTTAATGTAATGATAGTCCAACGCTTTAAAAAAATAAGTCAGAAATATTGAAAAAAAATGCATACTTTGTTGTCGCGTATCTCCATGACTATCGATATTAGGTCATAATAGCTTGAATATTTTCGACTCACAATCAAAACAGGAATATAGTGCTGCGAGGTTATTAATGTTTTCCAAATAACCCTGTATATCATGCAAAATATTTCAAAAGTGCCAATTATACACCTTCGAGTATTTACTCAGGAATTACAGACCTGCCCGCATGTGTACAAAATGCTTGCAGGAGAATTTTGCGGCTTACTCTGTCTAACCATTTACTGCGCTTTCAGAAAGGTAATGCCTAGATAATGATATTAAACCATTTCATTTATTTAATTAAATTATAATGAAATTTATTATTAAAATATGATTAAAAAGTCGATACCCGATTAATAAGAAATATACACAGATATGTTTGGAATCGTGATTTTAGATAACATTGTTATATGTACACATATCAACACATTGTTTCACAAAAACTTTAAGAAATTCATCAATTTCGCCAAATTGTGACTAATTTTTTTTGTTAATTTTATAAAGACTAGCCATATTATCGCTCGGATTTTCAGTTAATTTTTTTTTGCTATACATTGATTAAAGTTTTGCGCGGTCCAGCTCACTACTGATCATTTAGTATTATTACTATACAAATGTAAAGACATTAAAAGCTGATACACGAAATCAAACATACACTAAAAAAGAATATTCAGCAAAAAGGTTAACGTATAACCTCAACGATATCCTTTAGGTGCGTAATAAAATCCACCTTTTTGCAAGATTGCTTCGCTGATTCGCCGCTGTGTTATAGGGAAGTGTAAGCTCTAACCGAATAAGTTCCTCTGGGATTATAATTAGAATTTAATTTCCCATAAAGCGTCTTTGGGTGTCCGTGACGAAATTTATAATCGGGCCGTTTCGGGTGCGAAGGGGGGTTTGGCCCGCCGGGGGGTGATTTTGCCCTGGGGGGGGGAGGGCCGGGCGCAGGGTCCCGTGGGCGGGGCCGGGCGCCATTTCCATACGGAAATGGTCGAAAAAACAAACCCTGGGAAATATTCGAATTGGAGGAAGATAAGAGTAGTTTTATTCACAATGTCTTTGTGTATGATTTAAAATAATAATAATAATATTCCCAAACAAATCAATTGAGCCAATTAGAAAAAATATCAAATAATATTGAGATCAAGAAAATTAGATTGATGTATTTTGCCGTCTATTAGCATCTCATTTTTAGAATTTTTTGGAATTTTGCGATTTGGATTTTTCAAGATTTTTGGAATTGATTGCATAATTTAAAGCTCCGGTTTCAATTCCCTGTAAAGGAATTACTATACACGATTAGTTTTGATAACTGCGGATGTTGTCATCAACGGGTGATTATATAAACATTTATATAATCACCCGTAGATGACAACGTATGCAGTTGTCGAAACTAGTCGTGTATTCCTAAACTCATTAGTGGTCCTAGACAAGTATATATTTATATATAATTAAAATGTCATTCCACAAAGTTAACGCCAATTCAATAAATAAAATTACTATATATCCTATGTAATTTTATCCTGCCTATTAGGCCTGCGTGCCTTATTGATTCGTTTCGATACAGTTATTAGGCCTCGCCACCTATTGTGAAATAAAAATTGGTGTTTTTAGTATACAAGTCTGAAATATGAATTGGGTGAAATAAAAGGTCTGGTACAAATAAATCGTACAAATAAAAAGCTAAAGGTTTTTGGCGGCCCTGCCAGCTTCTATCTCTCTCAGATGTTTCATCGTTTGGGAATTAATATTTCTATACTCAGAAGGCGAATGATCGAAAAAAAGCAGGGGTTCTGGAAGAAATAACGAACGGTGCTGCTTGATTGCGTGAGCCGTGTCTCCGTCACCGAATCAAGCGGATCTTCGCCGCGTGCCGGCTTTGTCCGTATTTCTTTTGTGTGGATGTATCATTTCACTTACCAACAGATTCTCTCCGGTGAGAACGAATATCTCCACATAAAACTCTGTTTCATTCAATGAACATTGAAACCTTCCAACAAGGTAAAAACATATATTTTCACCTTTATTTAAGTTTTCATTAGTGTAGTGGTAAGTATCTCCGCCTGTCATGCAAAAAATATTCGAGTTCTTGGCTTGGCGGAAAAATTTTGATATATTATTTTACGTACTGTTGATAGAACCGGCATCAACTTTGTAAGGTTTCCTAAAGATATTCGTTTTCGAAAGAATAATTTGCAAATTAAACAATGTTATAAATCTAATTGAGTTTATAAGTACTACTCGAGTTACGAGAGTAACGGTGAATCTTATCGACAGATATTGCTTGCTGGTCTCGTGATTAGAACTCTCGCTTCGTGATCCAAAGATCGCGGGTTCGAACCTCACTCCAGACCAGCAAGTTAATCATACTTTTATATATCTCTATAGCTTTTATATATCTCTATAGAGATATATAAAATAATAAATATTATCAACAATAGAGATGATGGTATACGTCTCCCAACGGCATGGAAAAACATTTTATTCAACAGTAGACTTCATAGTAAAAATAATATATTAGCGCGCAAAAATCAATTAAATATAACCACCGACACAATAGAAGCAACGTCGAGTACAAAGCGCATCAAAAGGAGCCAAACAAACGCCACTAAGGCCAGCAACGGCCGGGAACACCCAATATTTAATACGAAATTCCCAAAAATCATTAAGGCCAATAATGACCACAGTACCTACCCAAATTTAGATTTTGACTTACCAGACCTCACTTGGTAATAAGCTTCCGATACGAACGGACGTGCTCGCACTGCCACTCATGACGGAAATTTATTAACAAGTCACCCTGAAGATGCCTGTTGTGATTCAGGCGAAACGTCGGTTTGGTCCTTCTGAGGACCAGATTTTGACGCGGGTTACCCCCAAAGAAATTAATACTAACATATATATATATATATAAATCTTAGGGCCAGTTGTTTGATCAGGAGTAAGAGTAATAGTTAAGAAAAATGCATAGATTTTTGCGTTCTCCACCAATCAAAACACCCGTTTTCGTAAAAATCGATGCTTTTTGCTTTTAACTATTACTCTAAGTTCTAATCAAACAACTGGCCCTTAATATTTATATTTATATCTTCACCTGCCGAGAGTTACTGATACTCTCGAAACTCGTATTGAACTAACAAACTCAAATAGATTTACAACAATGTTAAGGTTATAAATTATCGTTAACTAACATCATCAATTTTGCATACTTAACTCATTTATAGTATTTAATATTTCTTCGAACCCTAAAAATAAAATTGTAGGTACGGTATGACAAGTGACTGATACATGTAACGCATTTCTTTAAGCAAATATGCATTGCACGATTGACATTAAAATATTCCTTTGTATTAATTTTTTGATTTTCTGCGCCAGTGAATACCACTTCGGCTAGTTTAAAAAGGTGACCTCTGAGTATTTTGATTAGCAATTATCTGAGAACTAATTGACTACTTCTCTGGATGATCTGAGAAATATTGACAGACCATTCTTGTTCCGAGTACCGAGAAAATTGTAATTGATCAATAAATAAGACTGCTCGAGAAGGTCTGTGTTTTTTGAATTTGATTAATTTTGTGAAAATACAAAGTTTAATTAAATATTTTATCATCAAGGTGATTTTCTCTCTCTCTAAATTTTGAATTCGATCACTATTTTACTCATTGTTTTATTTTATTTTTAAATATGACTTATTTTAATAAGAGTTTACTTAATTTGATTATTCGCTGTGTATATCCAAAAAGAGACTCTTGTGCTAGGAGAGAGACTTACACTTTTATGTTATTACTTATTTTGTATACATGTGTTTAAAAAATGTAATTTTTAATTGTGTTTTGTGTAGTGTTCATTTGACTTCTTTTTTATTTGTTTGATATCAATTATATTTTTAATTTCTAAAGGAAGGCTATTGAAATTCTTTATTTCTAAACATACATAATTTGGTGATATGATTTGATGATACATTTGGGAATTTTGAAATTATATAAAAATCTTAAGAGTATGTTTGCTTCAAATTTTGTATAAATATTTTCTTAATTCGTGAAGAATTTCGAGAAGAGAGAAGGTTAATTTATTTTTAAAGATCACTTTGAAAATCGTTATTTATATATTCTATGAGTTATTGTATGTGAACAGTAGCGTATTTATCGTTATATAAGTAAGTCATTAGAACATCTTTCATAAAGTTGAAATTGGCTGTGATAATAGATATATTAAAGACTTCCTATACAAAACGATACACATTACACATGGTCCATGGTGCCTTTGTATCTTCACGTACTCTATATCCCTAATAACTGAAAGGTAGGCGCCTAACTACAGATCAACCACTATTTTAGCCTCTGGAAGGGTTGTTGAACCGATTAGCTCTCGCTAGAAGACATCAGTTATCGAGAATTTACGGTGGCACATCCAAAAATATGGATTAGTTTATTTTCAATATAATATTTTTACATAGATTTTTCACATTATAAAGCAGATTATTTTTTCCAGCCATTTCTGTCTCATCAAAGATAAAACTTGTGTTTAGAAAATTGTGAAAATTGAAACAAATTATGTGGTCTAGAAAGGAATAGTACATCAGAGATTCAGAAAACCAAACACATTGCCGTTGAATGCATCCAGCAAACTTCAGTTCTCTCACGTGGAAGTCAAAATTTTGAAACGGTCCCAAGATCTACATAACTAGGCTCCCTGATAATAGACAATAATGATACTAGAGAAGAGATCCAGAAGCGAATAGATAGTCAGAGCAAATCGCTGCTTTTTCGCCTCTAAAAGCAGATAAAATACAGACTGCTGTCCAGAAACACGAAAATATAAGTTCAAAATGCTCATTAGACCAGTGATCACACATATAGCTAAAACGTGGGTACGGATTAAGAGGAATGAGCGAGCAGTGGACGTTATTAAAAGGAAAATTTTGAAGTTCATGTTTGGACCGGTTCTAGAAAATGAACATTAGCGCAGACTTTACAAACAAAGAGCTTAGCATCACAAAGGGAAGACTTGGGTAGCTCGGTCATATGGAGAGAATGAATATCTACTGAAGTCCCTGCTGAATTCAAGACCGATAAGGCGAAGAAGCTAAAGAAAGAAGGAAGGAAAATTTTAGATGGAGCTTCAACGTCCTCAAAGACATTATCTGCCTTGGAGATTCTGAACTGGAGATAGCTGGTGCAGTACAAAATGAATGGAGGAAGTGTCTCCAGGAGTTATAGTGCCAAACTTTATGATGATGAAGTGACATCAGATATTACATAAAAAAAAGATAATTACAAAAACCGAAAAAATAGTAGATCATTAAATCATTTCGATAGTAAACTAATTCTACAGTAATAACATAAAACTAATAAAAAAATATACAACTCACAAATGTATAATTGGAGTGCTGAATATAAAACTTAAAACGGTTTTACTCCGTCGCACACAAAGGTATACCGCTATTCTATGGGGTCAAAAGTGGATTTCTTAAAAACCACCCTAGGCATAAAAAAAAGGATTTCTGGTAAAGACGATTGGTAAGCAAATAGTGGAATGCTATTTTTTATCCCCTCAGCGTAACCATGCCGCTATTTCATCAGCCAGAAGTTGGTCGCCGCGTTGAGTGCTCGTGTTAATTCTCGGCGTGTCTGTTCATAAGCACATATTTGAAAGTATATAATTTTTTTCGTGAAATATTTCGAAAAAGATATTTATGAAGTATTATGAAGCGGGTGATTATTCATAGATAAAAATATTTTTAGGGATAATTCATAGAAGTCTCAGAGAGACGAAGCCATTTATAACTGGTATGAGGCCATTGCCAAAGAAGACGACAAAACTTTTCCAAAAAAAAACTTGAAATCTCTCTTCGTCCAAAATCTCCTGTAACCCCAGAACCGGAAAGATCTGGAAATGAAGAAGACTGTTCCAGCATTGGCAGTAATTATTCAGTAGTAAACATTTTCAGTTCGTCGACATAATTCATATTTAAATTTTATCCTCAATTTATCACAATATTTCACTTACATACTTTTAAATAATTATAAATATATTGAATTTTCGATTAAATTGATACAAAATGTAAAAAATCTCAATTTTTTAATAAAATTTTGTCTCGCCCATCACTTAAAATATAACTATTTAGTAAGAAGTCACATTTGGAGATTGTATAATAAAACCAAATTATTTAATCAATTAGAAAGACATACAGAAAAATCTAATTCACGAAAAAATATTAGCTTACTACTGGGATTCGAACCCAGGTCACCTACTTTCCGGGGCCGGTGCTCTGACCACTAAACTATAGCAACCCTCTATGTTTCCGTGTATATATCGACCTTATATGTAGTTCTTATTTTTATTAATTGAATAATTTTTATTTTTGTCCATAGAGAAATCCACCTTTTTGATAAGGTAGTTCAAATTACTTTGCAATGCCACTGCTAGATGGACGCCTGAATTAATTATTTGTATGTCCAAATAAAATGAATTATTCGATTTATTTGTATAAATGTATGTCCGAATAAAATGAATTATTCGATTTATTTGTATAAATGTATGTCCGAATAAAATGAATTATTCGATTTATTTGTATAAATGTATGTCCGAATAAAATGAATTATTCGATTTATTTGTATAAATGTATGTCCAAATAAAATGAATTATTCGATTAATTCTGGCGTCCATCTAGCGGTGGCATTGCAAATTAATTTGAACTACCGTATCAAAAAGGTGGATTGCTCTATATATAAAAATAAAAATTAATCAATTAATAAAAATAAAAACTACATATAAAGTCGACATATTTTAAAAATTTCACAAATATGAATGTGTTCTTGAATATATATTGTATAATAACACCAAAAATATTGGCCCCGTAGATTGTCTCAATACCGCTATGTGCGTCGTATCTCATTTTTATGCTATTTCGTTCCAAAATTTCTACGGTAACTTATCATTTGCTCAAAATACCATGAAATATGAGACCAACAAAGAGCAAATAAGTATTTAAATTGCAATCTTAGATAAAAAATGTAAATAATTCTACCTAGTGCAAGTGATGTTTACCAAGTACAGATGCCGAATACGCCTTCGTCGCGTTTCTCCACGATAAATTGAAGGATGATGTACCCATGAGTCAGCAGAAAAAACACAGCAAACAGCCTCATACTCAAATAATACGGAGTTGCTGAATTGCAAATTGTCTAACAGGAGTTCTTCAGCTCTGACTATTTGATCAATATCATTTTGCTACGGTTATGTAGGCATAATATTCTATTTCAGTTTAATTGACAATAAACTTAACTTTGCACCACGTACACAAATAGTTATTAATCTACTTTGGAGACGAGCAGTCCCTCTCATCACCATCTGTAATTAATTGCTAACATAAATACAGTGTGCTCTCATGGATGGAAGAATTTGTTGGTCATAAGGCCAATAATGGTGAAGTGTTAGGAAAGGGAATACAAGAGAACGAATTTAAATTCTTTATAATTTCAAAGGTTTTCCAGTTGTTCATTCTCTAACCCTTATATGCTACCGAGTGCAGTATAACTATTGAAAGAATAGTAAGTATCTATAGGTCGACCACAATCAAAAGATCATTCAGAGGAAAGTTACCTGGCAAGCCCGTATTAGAAGCCTCAATATGATATTCTAAATAAATATATATTTTTTAGTTTAAAAAGGTTACTTACTTTCTAGAAAAACTTTTTTTGTGTTCATTTTTTGCATCGTAACAATACACATATTTTTTTGCACATTCTTTTGAATGCGGTCTAGCTATATCAGTTGTGTGATAGCGAATTCCAAAAATTTATTAATTAATTCATAAAATGATTATTTATATAGCGCCGTTTTCGTGAGTATTCACCGCAAAAAAACATTATTACAAAACAACTTACTAAAAATAGAATTATTCACAATAACTTATTCACTAAATGACATGCAAAAATGGAACTTATATTTAAACTATAATAGTTGGGATAAATAGGAAGAATCAAGTGTTTTCACGGAGTACATACTAGAAGTGGAGGTTGTATTGTAAGGGTCTGATTCTATATTTTTTATACGATTGTCTAAACAATTGTGTATTCAGTTACTTTTCGAACTGTGGTAAGCTGTTTGTTTGTTCATTGGGTTGTTTATTCCATAACTTTGGTCCAGCCACCGCGAAAGCAAAGTTATTTATTTTTTATTATTTTTAAGGCAACGGCGGTATTATTTATTATTTAAGTTATTTATTGTTATTAAGGCAATGGCGATGTTCTTGTAGTCTCGTAATTAGGTTTTTTTCCTATTTAGCCCGTGTTTTTATTGTGATAATCTTCACAAGTTATAATAACATACATTACACTTGTTTCTAATATAATGTGTTTAGTTTTTGAGACATAAAGCTTCAACTCTGTAAAAAGCTTAAACAACCGAATATCGTTTACTATATGAAATTGGATGAAGCAAAATTGAAGAGTGAGGCATTCTTTTCTCTCTGCCTACTCCTGCAGAAAAACGGCTCGATTGTTAGTTTTTGAGAAAAGATGAAATTTTCAATGATGTTATTGAAATAATTCGCGAGTAAGTGGGAATTTAATGATAATTTTTTTTGTGGTAGGGCCTGGCGTATACATGATATTTTTGGCCAACAAATAAGTTAATATAGATAAAAGCAACGGCATTAATTAATTAATTATTTATAGTGATTAACATCATATTTTTGGCCAACACACAGGTTAATATAAAAATAAGGAACGGCAATATCATTTTATTAGTATTATTAAGTACATTAACCACTTCTTCAATTATCACCCAATTAATTTTTGAAAACATTTAATAAAAATAAAACTATTTATTGAAACCACTATTTATTGATAAATTTACATGTCCTTTTTTACAATTAAATTTGTATATTGGTACTTTGTATCCTGATTGTCATGATTATTATTGATAAATCAAAATATTTCGGGAGCATATTTGGCATATCAACATATTGGCCTCGAAACATGTCATTTATTAATAAATAATTGTTTAAACAAAGTGTTTTATTTTAAATAAGAATATAGTTTCTAATTAATTATCCAAAATTTAAGTATTCTTATATATTTTGAGGAAAAGCATGTGGGAAAATTCTTACGAAAATACACTCGATCAATTTCACGTGGACGACACATCAAAAATGATCAACTGTTTGAACAAACACGCATGCCCCCTCTCCCCCCTGACGATTCGAGATAAGGAGCATTTAATGCCACATAAATCTGGACCTGGGTTGCTGGATAATTTATCAGGCTAACGTGGAGGCGCCTTATATCTGGGATGATACAAAACAGACCTCGAGCTTCGGCTCTCTGCGACCCTGGTCGACCTCACGGGGTCACAAACGGCTCCTCTCTGAACCACAGTATGTATTTAATGTGCTACAGATGGAATCAACTACAGTGAAATGATTTATTTCATTCAAAATGAATCTTGTTTATGTTTGTTCATTTAGCCTAGTGTTAGACAAACAAAACAACATATTATATGATAAGAGGGTGCACTTTATATAATCAAAGAGGCTGTGCATTTCTATATTTATAAAGCGTGCAAAATAAATACAGGTAAATTTTACATTAGATTCATCTCGTAAAATAATTTATACGAAAAATAATGATGCATTTTTGATTGTTTGGTGTATTTTTTCCAAAATTCTTCCCCAAATGTACACCAACTAACTCGAATACAATTTTAAGATTGAAAAACGCTGCAAATATCTATTATTAATAATAATATATTAATAATAATAATAATAATAATAATATTAATAATAATTATTACATATTATTATTAATAATAATAATAATATGTAATAATTTTAATGTTTGCTTTCCCATGAGCTCAGAATTATCTTACGTCATATAATATGTTTAGTCTTAATTTAATTAATATCTTGAAGTTTTTGCCAAGTAAAACAGTAGGTTGTATTAAACATTGCATGATGTCTAATATTTTTAGTGGCAATACGAATATATTTTTCATTTAAAGCATCGGTATTAGCCGTATTATCTTTGTATCTTAATGGTAATTTATTTATTTTAGTGTATTTGTTCTTATTTAGAAGCTAAACACAATCTGGTTTGGACTATGCCTGTCTCATCAGATTAATCTGTGTTAAGACAAGCATACATTATAAATAAGTTGTGTCCAGTACACATAATAAAAAGTTAATATTTCCTTATTTTTGTTATGTAATGCTTAGGTCCTTGCCTAATGCACGCTACGGTGATCTGTCAATAAACACAATATATATTTTTTAAATAATTTGTTACAAGTATTCGTGGAGGAGAGGGTTTTTCCAAATGACGGCGTTAAACCACTTTGATTGGGTTCTAGTGATCCGTACTAGACTAAACTAGACATATATTGCATACATATACTAGTTAATGTATAGCTTATCGAAATTTAACACTTTGTATCTAGCATATATACACATGAATATACTTTGATAGGTCTATATTTCAGATCTTATATACGGTAGTTCAATATATACTCTAAATAGAATACATATTATGTAGATGAAAATAAGTATGCTATGAATTTTCAGAGACTACTAACTTTATGCAATAATTTTTTTTTGTCTGTTATTCTGCATTATTTGGTCGTAAACCATACCCAGTCTTAAAAATTCACATAACGAGGGCGCAGGCTAGCTACCACTATCTTGTGCCAAAATATAATAAACAAAACTCCTGCACAAAGATTTCATTTATTTCTAGCACCAAAAATATACAACCGTCTAAATGCAAACCTGAAAAGTTATAACCGTAGCATTGCATATTTTACAACAAAAGAGAAGTTCTGGCTCCACGAAAAGGGAAGAAATCATGCCCGAAACCTTTTAAAAGTTCAGACATAATAGAAAAATTACTGCAGCGGTATTTATTGAACATTTGTGTTTTTACAACTTAAATATTATTTTTTCTTTGTTATCATATTTCTATCTTTACTTTCATATAGACCATTTAAAGTATTTGAACTGAATCGTGGCGTCTTCTTTTATTATTCTTTCATAAAAATGACTACAATAACTACCATTCTGCCAGTAAACCCCTTTTTTTTATAATACAGATTAATATTAGTGAAGCGAGCAAAGTATTAAATGAATTGTTTTATCTTGCTGCCCAAACTCTAAGCAATTTGCTATTTAATTTAAATATCTAATATACCTGTCTCACAACTAATAAAAAAAAATTGTTTTACTCAAATATTAATCTTTTAAAAACTTATTTTTTATTTACGATGTCAGACGATATTCTTTTTCAAGCTAGGAAACTTTCTCATTGAGAAGACTGGTATGTGAAAAGAAAAATATTTATAAATTACTACTACTGGTCGCTGAGAAGTTAATCTAGTTTATTTTCCACTAATTTTTAAGAACATCTTCAACTATACTCCCATATTGAGATAATTTAAATCAATCGGTCAAAAATTTGGGCGAAATCCAGCGAAGACAAACACTTTTCTTAGTTTCTTCTGTATTTCGTATCACATTCGTGTATGAAAAAAAATAAAATTTATTTATAAAGTTGCCATAATTTTAAAAACATATACATAAACATTTTAATAAAATACCATCCACTAAAATATATTATCAGTTAATAAATTACCAAATTCACGATATTTTAGAACTGAAGAAAATTGTTCCACTTTGTGGGCGTTATATGTGTCACGTGTTACGGACGTCAGACATGATAATCTTTTTCAATGCAAACAATGATCCTTTATAAACAAATTTTCTGTGTAAGATAAATTTTAAATTCAATCTTTTTTCATATTAAAAAAACTATAGATGCATCTGTGTTTTGTCCGCAATTACTAAGCTTCTTGAAAAATTAGTTCGAAAATAAATCAAAAAATCAATAAATTAACTCATTACTCCATTCCAATATGGTTTTCTAAGTGGAAGATCAACTTTGACGAACTTCACTATATATACACTCACAATATATACAACCTTTATTTCTAATTGCTTGGACAATTTACTTCAGGTCGACGGGATATATACTGATTTAATTAAGTAAATATAATTAATAAAAAATTATCCAAACTAGGAATTCAAGGGAATCTTCTGCGCTGGCTTACAAGCTATCTCCTTGAAAGGAACCTGAAAGTCAAAATACGCGACTCCTTTTCATATATTTATGTAAATTCATAGCTATCAGCGGCATTCTCCAAGGTTCCCATAAACGACCTTTTGCTTTCTATTGTTTTATAAATGATAAATGAAAAATTTAACTAAAAATAGTTTCGAATATTTTATATGAACCGTATGTATTTCCGAGAAGCGAATCTCGACGTTTCGTTGAATTCTTATTCAACGTCATCAGGTGGACGACCTTTACCTGCGGAGGTGGAGGTCGGACTGATTAGGTGCTGCTTTCTAGGGCGTAAATTGTATGGACTTTGTGTGTGCAATATGTACTAGTTACGTCAGCGGATTTTACTTCGACTTCTCTCAAGGATTGAATCAATGTATGGTTCAGTTGATAAGATTTTTACCTTATCAAATCTGATGAAGTGATGGAGATTCCCTGAACAGAGAATCAGAGAACAGAACTGTACCTTATACCCAGATTAGTGAGGGAGTCCATTGAAATATACAAACATCCCAATTTCAATAGAGATGACAGTTACAAACTATCAAGTATTTGGCGCCCTGTTCTAACGACATTGATTCAACCCTTGAGAGAAGTCGCAGTAAAATCTGCCGACGTAACTAGTACATATTACATACTGGCAATCTCTATTGTAGAAGAAGAGAACACTCCACAACAGAGTGCATACAATTTACGTCCTAGAAAGCAGCACCTAAGCAGTCCGACCTCCACCTACGCAGGTAAAGGTCGTCTTCCTGATGACGTTGAATAAGTATTCAATGAAACGTCGAGATTCGCTTCTCGGAAATACATACGGTTCGTATAAAATATCTGAAACTATTTACAGTTAAATATGTCTAACGACCGTAATAACAATCTTAACTCTTTGATAAATGAAAAAATTGTAAAGAGATGAACAAAACTCCTTTTTTTATGAGAGCGTCTATTTAAGACACATTTTACTGTACTTAAAGTAGGTACTTATTCTGCACAATCAAATCCCCTAGTAAACAAAACATGTTTTGTTTTATAAATTTCTATAAATTTCATATCTATGTATGTATAGTTATGTATACATTTGTAATTTTAACATAATACAAAAAATAAATTACTGATTTCAGCTTTTTAATCAAGAGAGCGTATTATGTCATAAATACGCTCCCCCTTTCTACTGAATATTTTATCGTATTTGATGATTAATTTAAATGCTCTCATTAAAAGTCTTAAAAAAATTTTCGACCGATTTAAAATATTGTAAACCCATTTTGAACATTCCTAAAAGAGTTCATGAATTCATATTGTCCTGATAATACTTTTGATTATTCTCAAAATTCGGCGACTGATCGAATGTGACACACTACCATGTATCCTATGGCTTCCGATAATCCTTGCTTCATTGTTCAGTTATTCAGGATTTTAAAAACCGAGCAAGCTTTGGTATTTGAAATCAAAAGTTTTATTGTAAATACGTAATTGAATTTTTTCGTCGAGTTTTTTTTTACTTTTTTAAATAAATCTGATTAAAAAATGAAAATCTTTCGTGACTCGTTTACATAATTCTCACGTAAAATTTCCATTATAATATTAACTATAAATACATAGCTACTGTATTTAGCTCTACCTTAGCTAAAATATGTATATGTAATAGATACTTAAACGTATTCAATGTCTAAATGCCTAATGGAAAATGAATAATTTTGTTATCCTAACGAATTTCAGTTCTGAGAAAACACTTTTGAATAATAACACATTCTAAATCACTTCTTCGATCCTTGGCTTATTTCCGTTAATTGCCAAAAAAACCTCCCGAACACATTAATCGACTATTCTGCTATATAATACATTTTTACGTTCTGTTATCAAAATGTTAAAATTACAAAGCTTGATCAAAGACTTTCAGAAACAACTAAAAAATATTTGTTACCAATTGTCGTCAACAATCTGGGTATCACTCATACTACCATCAGCGTTTCTGTAATAGAACTCTTCCCATCAGTGTTTTTCTTCCTTCTAGCTTCGAAACCTTTGAATCTCGCTTGCCTGGTCCCTTGATTAGGGCCCTTTGCTGTTTATTGTCATCAATATTTCTTTGTTTAGCGACTACCTGCTGGTTTTCAGACGACCTCCTCCTTTCAGACATTCTATTACTTGGAAGGCTATTATGAGCGACAATAACAATAACTAAATATTTGAATGGCTTTTGCTAAATATTTGTTAATTGCGTATCGCATAACTGTAAATGAAAACAAATATATTCTATTTTGTTTAAGAAGTTTGCTTGGTAAATTTAAATATTAGATACATTTGTAAGCACAGCACATTTCTATGTTGGATCACCTGTCTAGTAGATATTTAGTTTTGCTTCATTTTATCAAATTATTATAAATATACAGAACAATAAAAAAATTTGCACACATAGTTGATAAAATATCTCCTCTAAAATTAAAAAACCTTCTTGTATTATTTATTTTATTTATTATTACTTACTGTTTATTAATTTTTTCTAGTCTATTAAAACACAATTTACATACATACACAAATATTTACATACATTTTATCACTATGCCTTTAATTTTTGTAATTGAAGGCTTAGTGATAAAATATATGAAAATATTTGTGTATAGTTTTAATAGACTAGAAAAAATTAATAAACAGTATGTAATAATAAATAGAATAAATAATTTTTGTGTTGAAAAAGTAGATTTTTTTAAATTACTTTAATAATCGTTCTTTGGATATGTGGGTTTATTACCTGCTCCTCCTCACCCAATAATTCCACACTTAAGTAATAAGTGGACAATAGCGAAATACACCCTTTTAAAATTATTTATATTAGTTTTGCCGCCGTAAGTACGTGAATGTGTAAATGTGAAAATTTATTGGATGTGAAATTAACACACTTCCCGTCATCCAATCAAACTGAAATATTGCACGTCGACTCGACGTCAATGACAACGCATTTTGACAACTTGGTCGGTGTGCATGGTTATTGCGGTTGTTCTCGTTTTTCGCGAAAAAACTCACCAACCGAAAGCTCGATTCCAAAAATTTCAAGTGACCTAGACAGGCGCAGCCCGAGGACGTCTTTGGGAAATACATGCGTCGCGGGACATTTCATCTCCTCAGAATTGAGTTGAATTTCAGCTTTTTTCGTTTTAGTCCGAAAACCCACTTTGTAACTTTGCGAGTTTTCGTCCGATCCTGAAAATAAAAACATTTCCCGAAATCCTCTTTAGGACCTGATTTTTATTTTATTTTTCGGGATCTTCTCTCCTAACTCCCTATCATTGGGCCCTTCTCAAAAACGAAATTATTTTCATTTTTAGACTCTTTTTAATTTGCAATTAAACGTGTTTAAGAAATAATTGAAAACATGAATGGTGCAAAAGGTCAAAATCCGCCTGTCTTTCTTTTGTATATAGGAATTTTGGATCCGTCTCTTTCTCGCGGCGGGAAAAAAATAAAAACCCTTTTTTTGGATATTTTTGGTTTCTGCGACTGTTTGCATAGTTTCAATGTAATTCGAAAATCGAGTTCGTCCCGCTTCGCCCCACGTATACATCTGTTCATATATGCTTTTATTATATTTACGATAATATCGACACTCCGATATTTTAACCTTCATTTAAATTGTGTACTTTTCAAGATACCTACTAATTTTGATGAAAACTTTTTACGCGTCTTTGTCACACACTTTACCTTCAATAAAAATAACTGGTGACTATAATAACTCAGTAATAGCGCCGATATGATTCTGAGTGATGATAAATATATTATTGCAACAAAGTATTATGTAATAATGTAATCATAAAAATTCCATTGGAAAATTCTTTATAAATATAATATGAAAATGAATGTAATGAAAACTGAATCTAAATTAATTTTCTTTCAATGTTGTGAAAGGATTATATGCTGCAGATTTGCATAGGAAAATTCTTTGTATAAAAATCCATCGCGTAGCAAAGCATTTTCAGCCAAGATGACTTCACTGGACGTTTGAGAAAAAATATAAAAATATCATACAAAACCCGAAGCATTGTAAAGAAAGACTCCAGCAACGGCAAAGGCAAAATTACTTTTCTATTGACTATGGACTTTGGCCATAGTCTCGCTCGTCCAGGTCAGCGGTTCGTAAACTTTGTGGACGAGGAACACAGAACGGGTTTAATCTTAAGAATGTATATTTATTATTTATGCTTTACAAAAAGTTCCAGATGAAGTTTCGGATTACAATAAACCTAGTTCCTGGATTTCGAAATGCAAATTTGTTTCTACTTTTTTTTTGTTTTATTTCTTCATTCAAGTGATTGTCACTGATGTTTTTTTTAGAGTAACCGAATTTTTAGAATCTCTTATTTTTCATATTATTCATTATTTTTCATGCTTGTAGGTCTATCAGTAAGGCGATTCTATATTTACAATTTGGATGAAGACAGACGATATATGGAAAGATCACCTAAATGAAATAAATACATTGTGGAGTTTGTACTGCAATCTCCTCCAAATTTCAGTACGCACAAAGTTAATTTTAATATTTAAAAATGGTGGAATACTCGCAAAAATGTCATTGATGATTCCACAGTTATGATAATCCCATTGAGCAAAAAAAAAATACAACGCATTTTGCGCACTATTAAATTTAATATTGAAATAAAATATGTGTATATGGCTTTGTTCCAGAAACTGGCCCTGGCAGCATCAAGTCGCTATCAATAACGGTATCCATGGAGAAAACAATCGACGGAAGGGGTACCGCATAGTGCACCCAATTCAGTTCCCTTGCATCGACGAGTGCACACGTTTACCATTTGTTCTCTATGCGTAAGTCGTGAAATTTGTTAAGAAAAAACCACCCTGTGAAAAAATCTAGTGCAATAAATATACCCATAAGTACGAATGCCTTATTTCAATCAGTTCATGGTGTTACATCAACCTCTTTTCAGCGGTCTAAATAAGTTCCAGTAGCACGCACGGTAAAGTTCTTTTAATTATTGTAATACTCTAACCGCTTTCAAATTAAGCTAAGTATTTGTGCTATTAGGATTTCCAGGTATTCCGCGATGAGGCTTGAAATCTGGATCCCTTGGCCACTATGTATCACAAGTGGCGACATTACGTGTTCAAAAATTATATTTTTTACTAAAAAAATAAAAATGTGGTAGAGATTGGTTTTCGAAAAATAAATTAAGAATATTTTATACAATTTCTATATTTAAATTAATTAATAAAGTGTTTATCATCATTTTTTGTTTCAAAAATACCTGAGAATATAAAAATAAAGAGCCAGGTTAAAAATTCATTTGAGTGTAGGAAACACTACACTCAAATGAAAGATATTTACTAATTTGATCCACTAGGATTTTTCAACATATAATGTTAATGTTGAATTTCTAATGTTCATGTCAGATGGTGAATGCGGGCAACATTTGAGGAGGCGCTGGTTCGGGCAATATGTGGTTTGATCGGAGTAATGGACCATTGATGGAGTTGGAGGATTGTATCATATTGTTGGCGTTACAAAAATGGTTGAACGAATATTCTTGAATATTTATTAAAAACTCCCAACTTAGTTGCTCTTAATAATTAAATTGATGAAATAATATTTTTATTAAGATACTAACAGAGCACTGGGTAAAAAATATTTAAAAAGCAATATATTATATTTAAGAACTCAGCTCACTATCAGAATAGCGAGTGCCTTTAAACTGCTCTAGAAACATGCATATGTACCTATATTTAGTGTATCGATGTAGTGTGGTCATGTTAGATTACGGAAATAAATAATTGATTTAATTAATATGTTCCATGTTGTCAATAAAATGGATTTTGTGTAGGAGTGACTTTTCGAATGATGATAGGGGAATCAGTAAGAATATCAGCATCAATGTTAAGATCAGGACAATATACATATTTATTTTATGTATATGCAACATGCTTTTTTGATGAGGGTGAAATAACCAACATTATTAGAATGTTGGCTTATTATAAAGAACTCCGGGTTTCTTATACGGCATTTTCAGATGAAGAAAAATAATCAATAGGTCCACTGAAAATCCAATAAAGCACGACAAGATCGAATATTTTCCATTGAAACTTAAGTTTGTGCAATTTGAAAAGGGCAAGATGATCCTAGTACTTGTGAATATTACTGTGCTGACCAGCTATGCATAACAAAATACGCAGGAACTTTTTATGCAATCTTTCGATTCTTGCAACATGTGTTATATAAGGCGACTAAATAACTGATGAACATTTCAAGATACTTCCAATAAGCGATACATAGAAAAATTTTACAATTGTAAGTAACATTTGTTATAAATCCCAACAGAGTATAATATGTTTTTTTATGATATTATCAAAGTGTAATAAAATATTAATAAGTAAAATAAAATGTTGATTTTTATAGCTTTAAATAGTTCAATTTATTGGTTGACGTTATTTTTTATTTTTAAAAATAACAAATTTTACATTTACTACTTTTACTGATTTATAACGTCAGGCTCATTGACGTGTGTTTATTAAAATATAACTTTTTATCTAGATATCATTTTATCGCATTGAAATTAAACTTCTTTCATTTTTTGGTTTATGTTTTCGGGGGTAAAATGCCGTATTTTTATGACATTTTGGCCTTTCTGACCTGCTTTCGATACAGTATTGCAAGCCAATACCTAACTACAACATCAACACGTCTTGATGGTGGACTCTGCAACGGGATCCGGAATGTCGTAAAAATACGGCGTTTTACTCCAGAAACACAAACCAGATTCTCAAGGGCCGAGATAACTTAGGAACATCTTTCTATGTTTCAGATTATAAAAAAAGTTAAATACTACTTTGACAAGGCACATTTATTTATTTATTCAACGTTTTGTAAGGCTTACATTTACTATGCTTGTCTTGCTAGAAAGCTCTGTCTTGATGTAAAAAGATGGACAAACAACAATTATCTTTAAAAAATACGTTCTATGAATGACTTAAACCTCACTGAAAAATATAACAGTTGAATTTACTCTAACGTGCCCAAAGATGTTTTACTTCATTTAATCAATCTATTTAAGGGTCATTAAAATACGATTTGCAATAAAAATTATATTTATTAATATCTATTTAACGAGACAATTGCTTTGTGGTGCACCATTATTTTTATTCTATGAACTAGCACGCTTAGATTTTTAGTACACTTGGATCGTCAGAGAACTTTCGCGAACCTACTAGAACATTCTCCTTCCAGAATTTTCAAGAAATTGATTGAATGTACAGAAAACTTCTAGACACACAGACACATTCCGCCAATCAGTTTAGAACCTTATTGAACTTTCGGGAATTTTCTAGAACCTTCTACTTCCAGAATTTTCTAGAGCAGGTTTTTCTGGAACTTTCTAGACTCACCAACACAGTCGGCGCGCCTATTTTGAAACAATCTAAAGCATTTGCGACCTTCCCATAACAAAACAGTGTGTTAGCAACACATTTTCGTCACCCACTCCCACCCATGCACAGCCACCCCCCACCAAACTCGCATATTTTCGATGTGACACCAAGGGCTATCCACCACGGGAAACACGTATTTCTTTATATATATATTGATTCACAAAACATTGCACCATACACGAATGAAATTTTAATTTGGTCCTGACTTAAATTGCAGCTCGCAATATAATATAAATTTAGCTGTATATAAAAAACGTGCATATTATGAGACTACCAGTAAGGTTCCAATCATTGATTTTCAGATATACATCAATATATCTGTATGGACTTATCTACGTATTACGTAATATGTTTTGTCGACGTATGACAGACGGGTAGATTTAATATGAAATAAAATATTACGCTTTGGACAAAATAAATGGTAAAGAGTTGAGTACAGTGAAATAGATTGAATGACAAAGGATATCTGTAATGATTCGCCATAAATATAAACGTATGAGGGAAGCCACGAAAAATAAAAATTCGAATGAGCACAATTAGTACCTCACGGGTATGTGTGAGAATTTTGTATGTGTGTGTGTGTTTGTAATGTATACAGTTATAACATTTATTTTACACATTTTAAAAGGTCATTACGCACCTTGTACACATATTTCTTATTCGATTTTGAGGTTGGCACTGAATTCAAAACATATTGTTTGCTTATCTAGTGAGACGTTAAAGGCTTTATTTTCATTTTAAAACATGAGAGTGATATGGCTTTTCGAAAACAATGCTTTAAAAAATGTCAAAATTAAAAAGATGGATGGAAAGATCAAAGATGGCACCGTCATAGAAATAAGTGTATTTTATTTTATTTATTATCACTTTGTGTATCTGAGATTTAGATTTTCACTGATAACCGATTGTTTTCTACCAATGAATGTCTTTTATGATAAATATATATGTATCGATGCAATTTCAAAAACCAATGGTTAGAAAATTGAGGATAATACTCAATTGAATGAAATATTTTATTTAAAAAAATTAATATAAATATCTTTTATGATTTTGAAATTTTAATAATGTATTTATAGTGGTATTAATATTTTGATTTTATTTCATTAATTAAATATGAAATCCTCGATGAATGCGTTGTTTTTTTTTGGATATCGCTGTTTTTGCTTTTATACCCCACATATATTCTTTGAGCTCATTTCTGCATTTTAAAAAATAGTCACCTATAATATTGATACTTGGTGAAGTAATTGATTCTTTAAATCATCTTATTTAAGTTATAAACAAGATGTGAAACATTTTTCTTTGATTTTCCAAATAAAATAATTCACGGAGTTGGGTAGGTTTCGAATATCAATAACGTGTTTCTAGTTGTCAATGTTCTCTTCTTCAGGATGAGTTGTACACTGAATTTAAATAAAAGGTTTAAATCAAAAAGTTCAAAGGGGTGGAATTTAAGAGATAATAATTATGATGTTTTGAAAAACAAATTTCACTGCCTTTTAAACAGAGATTTTTGTAAATGTTTATGTGACTATAATATTGATTCCATATTTATAAATATAATGTTTTTTTTTAAATGAAATAATATAAACATGAATTTAACGTATAGGGGCGTGAATAGTCGTGCCTAGAAATGCCAGGACGCCTGGAAAAATAACAGTCACCCGAAATAAAAAGGTTGTCTTCACGACAAGTTGAAAGCGATTAATTTTTATTGAGGTATAAATCATCCAGAAGTCATGCACGATAATGACAGTTCAGGCCGAAAATTCCAAACAATGTTGGCTCATGAACCATCGGCCCGAGTTCCGCGCTGCGCCCGAGGTAATTATACGGGACTGCCGTGACAAGTTACTTAGCCGAAGAGCCGGTTGGATTTAAACGGTTGATGAAAGTTTGCCTTTAATCAACGTTGGCCATCAACGAACTTGACAACTTTACATTGCATGAACACTGAGCGGCGCCCCATCTCGGCGGCGCTCGGCGGCGGCGTGCAGCCATTTTGTTTACTCGCTAAGCACGTCGGATGCTAAACACTATTTTTTATACATTTATATTATCGCGAGATAAAAAGAGCATAAAAGAGTCACAGGAAGAGAATGTCCCCCTCCCAAATATTTTAAGTGACATTTTTACTGAAGTTAAGTATGTGGGGTACCGTGTCTATAAGTCGACCATAATCAAAAGACCATTCCCTAGCTTTGTAAGAAAGCGGGGGAATGTTGCCTGGCAAGCCCGTGTTACAAGCCTTAATATGATATTCCAATAAATATATATTTTTTAGTTTAAAAAAGTTTACTTACTAGAAAAACTTATTATGTGTTCATTTTTTGCATCGTAACAACACACATATTTTTTGCGCACATGGATTTGAAATTCTAGCTATAGTATCCCACTTTTGTACAACGTATTACAGGATGAAAAACAGCTGATGGTGAACAGAAAATCAGTTTTATATATATATATTGGTTTTTTTTGGAAATAGAGATACGAACACACATATCACATCAATATTCTTACTATTTTCAAACTAAGCGAATACTTGTGCTATGAAAATAGGACTAACTTGCTGGTCTGAAGTGGGGTTCGAACCCGCGACCTTAGCTATAAATAAACAACAAGCTAATGCTTATTGTTTGTTTAAAGCTATTGTTTATTTATCTTCGAATTTCAGTATGTCGACTTCGTTAGATAACGGTTCACCTGATTGGGGTTCGCCTGGGGTCGTCAACTTGTTCCTGGTTGCGTGTGTAGCAGGTGCAGGAATTGGTCAAGATGAAGATAGTGTTGGGAGCTGGAGATGGTGCTGGCCCCTGGAAGCAGATGGTGTTCGCTTCTGGAGATGGTGAAGATAGTGGAGCGATGAGGTTGACGATGATCGATGGATTGGAGACTGGAGGCATAACGTGGAATGAGATGAGCGGTGTAGTGATTGTGGTTTGATGTCGAGCTACAGTAGGCTGAAGGTTATCGTATGGCCTAGAGAGAGATACGCTACGTAGCGAGATGAGCTATGGGTTTCAATCGTCGGACAGCGTGATCTCGTGGTTGAGGCAAGGGAAAAGAACTGCCGAGCTAGATAGTGCTACGGTAGTTGCCGCGCAGCGTAACGTTGTGTTAACGGCGAAGAAAAGAACTGAACTGGGATGTCCGCAACACATTTTTTATATACCGATTTTATTTTCTTACGTGTACAAAAACCTGCGTGAAAAGTGGCCTGTAAGCATATTTAATTTTCCTTGTTTGCGTGGGATCCGCAGTATCAGCAGAATTTGCGTGTGATTTATTCTCCTGTATGCGCGTGGGAAATGTCAGATCAGGGTTTTCTAATTTCTGATGTCGATCTTATCTGTACATAAACACAGACGTCCGTGCTTCAGAGTGCGCGTGTCTTTTTTCGCGCGAATACTTTTCCTTTTCTCATGAATTTAGCGCTGGTCAAAACGCGTGGGGAAACGGTTTGTTGACCCCACAAGTATTTATTCTTGCATAATTAAATTCCCTTGCAAATGAAATGTATTTTTTTATAACACCCGTCGTTTTCTTAAATGTTTAGAATTTTTCTTACACATAGATAAAAACGTATTTTTGTAATAAAACGTGATGTATTTACTAAGATATTATACTTTTTAAGTGTATTTAGTTTTACCTTTTTTATAATTGTTTCAAAATTTACAAGCTCGTAGTAATGTTTTGAAACAATTGTCTTTTTCAGTTGTAAAGAAGTATGGTACCCGTGGAACCAGACCGTGTAACAAAAAATTACGTTAGTTTAAAATTTAAATAAAAATAAAAAATAAAAAAAATTTATAAAAAAAAAAGTTGGTTCAGCTCTATATTTTTTAGTGGTTTATAAGAAAAAAAGAGAAAAATGGTACAAAATATATATTTAAATTAAAAATGAGTTGCAAATAACTGGAAGG
Organism: Agrypnia vestita; assembly: GCA_016648135.1. Classification (NCBI taxonomy): domain Eukaryota; kingdom Metazoa; phylum Arthropoda; class Insecta; order Trichoptera; family Phryganeidae; genus Agrypnia; species Agrypnia vestita. The sequence goes on from JADDOH010004656.1 coordinate 47,464, forward strand.
ATCTGTATTACAAAATTATACCAGAAAATTCTCAAAATAACAATTCCTACATAAAAAATGACTCTATTACTGTACAGTAGTATTATTTTGATGTTTGGACAAATGGCGATTTCATGCGGTTATTGATGACCACCGATTAAAACACCAGAGTACCTACCTGCATGAGAGGTCATGCATGCGATAAAAATAGCGTAATAAAGTGTTCTGCAGAAAAATTCTAAATTCTCGAGTAACGATTAGTGTAAATAACGACGCTTTGCTACATTCACGTTTGTATTCAGTGACTTTGTGTGTAAAAGTTTAATTTCACCAATCTTAAGCGATGTTTTATAGCCTTTTAATAATTGACACATTATTGGAGATGAGTGCTTTAAGGAATCTTCCCGAAAGTCCAATATTTTGGACCAGGGCATGCGAGTGGTTAATGCAGCTCTTGCACTATTGATTATTAAATAAATAAAAGATTTTTTCTGACAAAACTTATTTCCAGACATTTATGAATGGAAATTAATAAATTAACAACCCAAATGATAAATGAAAATTAAATTTTTCTTTAATATATAACCCGTAATAGTTATCTTAAATATTTATAGACCAAAACATAATTTGATGTTAGTAACTAATTTGACGTGACTGAAGATTACATAATGATTAAAAAAATCGTACTGTAAAAACCCTAACAATGTTATGTATCAACAAGTACGAGTGCTGTATTCGTTTATTGGATTTTTTCAATCAATTTGGTGAAAACCTGCAAATCCAGGCAGGGCGTAATGCAATACCAAATTTTTATGACTTCTCAAATAAAAATAGAATGTTCCAAAAATAATATTTCAACTACAAAATGACTTTGTGGCAATCCATAGAACATTATTAACTGGCGATAAATTAATATAACAATTAAACAATTAAAAGTTGATGAATTAGTGTAGTTTCAGAGCAGTGGGAAGGACATGGAGAAAATTATGGAAGAACCGAAGAGAGTCGCAGAATCATGTGCAAGTCGTTATCCAGGAGTGGATCAATACGATACGATACGATGATGATGATGATGATACCAGCGACCTGGGACGCTTCTGTCAACTGCTTGGTACCGGTAACAAGGTTACAAATTATAAAAAAAAACGTAGATTTTTGTTATCCACCAAAAGAATCCGTTTCTGCAAAAAGTTATGCTTAAAATATAATTACAGTTCTGTCAAACAACCAGTCCTAACTGTCAACTTTGTCTAATAAAAAAATGCAAAATTTATCATTTGCTATGAAAAAATATTTTTTGTTAATCGTTTCAAAGAATTAATGATAGGTATTCTAATAAATAAATCGTTTACGTGAACCCATACGTACGTATACTTACATCTGTATCTATAAAACTCAATGTCTGTATGTCCGTATTTCTGTCTGTCTGTTCTCTTTAGAAATCTATACCGTTTAACCGATCCGACCTTAATTTTGCATACTTTTTTAGGACTTGGCAATAAACGCAGACTACATTTATCCCCTCCTCCGTATGCCTTATTTATTTATTTTATTTAGGAAAATAAAACAGATTGAGTTAAAATCCAGACATATTTCACATATACATTTTCCGTACCAAGCTATAACGTTTAACAGGTCCGATCCAAGCTTATTATTTAGGACCCGGCAAAAAACAATGGCTACATTTACGACACCCCCTATCTGATATATTCTCTATACAAATCTATGCTATCTGACAGGTCTGACCCAAATTTTCATACACATTCTTAAAGACCCGGCAGAAAACATAGGTCACATTTCTCTTTCCCCTTCACAACCCCCCTTCCCCTGATATATATTCTATACAAATCTATACCGATTGACAGGTCTGACTCAAATTTTGAAAAAAGAAAGACGCCATCTCCTTTTCTACCTATATTCCACCTTCTCCCCACAATATGTTTTCTATTCAGATCTGACTACAAAGTTTTATTATAGTCAAATGGTATAGTCATAGTAAAAAATCCCGATTAATATGTTATTTGTTTCTGTTTCAAAAATAAAATATAATCATAAACATGAACAATCATACAGAGCTGAACCATGCATTTCTTAGAAAGGTGCATTTTACAAGTCTAAATGAAATATTTATAGTGTTTTCTCACTCCCCGGACATCTCATTCACCTCCTGCCTGGATTAATTGGAAAAATTTGATTAACTTATTTTTAACTATAGCTGTTACCAGGTCAACGCCGGGTACGGACCCTAGTAAGTCATAAAGTTAACAATTATTGATTGTTGTTGTATTTTTGTTCAGTTACTAAATATTTGTTTGTTTTTAAATGCGACATACGATATTAAAATAAAGAAATATGTTAATATCTCAACAATTATTCTGTTAATTACCTATACGTAAATGAATATATATATATATATATTGTCAATATATAAAATATTATAAATTTTATTAGTCTAGAATAAAAATCAGCTACCTACCAGTATTACACTGAGTACACTTTAGATAATTTGATTTTGAAAATGGAATCAGTGATTAGAAAATAATTCGATACAGTTACCAGCCCTACCTTAGATGGTTTTCCCAACTGTGCAACACACAGCCGGTGCATTTATTAGTGCATTACTTGGAACGTACCAGGATAGCATGCACTTGTCGGGTCACGCCATTTTTCGTGTTTTTCCGCTTTTAATCCGATTCGCCTCAATTTAAGCGAAACTATTCTAAATTTAAAATCGTGCATTGCTCGAATGCCGCCGTATTGTTTCTGTTTTTTTATTTTAATTCCTTCACGTTGCCACAATGAAAATGGAATGAAGGGAGATTTTTTGGCGGCCGCCATTGCCGGGGCTGGCCTACTGTTTTTATCAATTTAATTGAAACCAAGCCGTGGTGGAGTTAGAACGCAAAAATATCACTGTAGATCATGGAGTTGTTCTGTTGAAAATGTAATACAATTCCAATTTACATTATCACTGTCTGTGAATTGTCAGTTGAAGACCCCATGGCAAGAAGTTGTTAACTAATATTCAAGTCATTTTGATATAATTAGACATTTGCATTTCGCCTTTGAAAAATATGTTTTATTGCTAGTTAAAGATTAATTTTTATTGATTTATGTCACTAAAATATCAAAAATGTATTTACAAAGTAAAAAATACGCATTTATGCACAAAAAATAAAAATGTACTAATTTTCCCTAAAAAAATGTAGTTAAAAACCAGTTTTTCGCCTCTGAAACTTTTTTTAATAGAATAACACCTTTTTAAAATTGGTAAAACACGAACATCAAACAACCCTTCAAATGCTATCCGTTTTTACCATCCATTATCCAAAATTACAAAACACCTGGCATGTTAATTAATAATACAAAACATGGTATGTACCATTTAAAATTATTGAAAAATAATATTTAAGTACATATTATAATAGTCTTCAAATAAAAACAAATATATGACGATACTGCCAGAGTAAAATTTATAGTAACCATAAATATTCCAATCAAATTAAAAGGCGTGTTAATTTTAGAATGATGGCATGAACATGTTATTATTGAAGATAACATGTTCTTCCCATTAGTAACTGATTTGATTTTTGTGAAAAAGTGTAGTTAACGTGTTCATCCCTATGATTTGAACATGTTCTAATTATTTTTAAGTTCTGAACATATTTCCAATGGAAAGAGCGTACATTATTTAATTTAGAGGGCTTATTAACTCCAAAATTGACAAAAATGTTAGTTAAGAACTTCTAGCCATAGGGTCTTCAGTTGTTTAGATTGTTTTTTCTTACAAAGATATATAATTTTATTAAAACTTTACAAAGTTTACCAAATTTTCTTACAAATACACAACATAACCTAACTACAAAATACATTACAGCAAAATATATCCCCAAACCTTCCACAATCCGGCAGAAATACAAAAATCCGCAAGAGGGCATAAATTGCGAGCTAATTATACGGATTGAAATTTACTAAGTCCTGAAATGTCGGCCTGAAAAGACGTGTTCTCGCGATTGTTTTGGAGCTACACCTCAGTGACATGTCACCCTCACTAAGGGTGAGTAGTGAGATCTGCTCGGAATGACGGGAGTACATAAAATGCTACAAAAATAAGGCTTCTTTAGGGGAGTAGCAGGAGTAGCGTAAATGGATCAAGTGAAAAATACCGCAGTAACAGAGACCTCGGCACTGAGCATTTATTACATCTTGCAAATGTACTATATCCTGCAAATACTAAAGGGTTTATGATAGTTGGTGAGTCACCCTAGACTAAGTTTGAATAAGTAGCCACAAAGTTTTAATGACTTTGGCAAAATTAAGAATTTAAGATGTAGATCGATAAGATAATGTTTGAAGCAGATTGGTCCCTTTTTTTAGTAAAATAGGTACTTATCATAATATTGATGCTTATTGTTTTATCATTCAAATGAGACGTCTTTGCTATTTATAGGATCTCAACATGGGTGGATATTAGTTAATTGACACACCATTTAATTATGGCTGGAGGAAAATGACATAAACCTAAGGGATACTTTATCAATGATCATATGTTATGCTCTTAAAGGCTCCGACACCGGCCACCGGGATCTCACCGGTTACATTGTATTATAAGACATACAGAAAATTATCAGAACTTGCAGCTCTTAATGAAGGCGAAGACTCCACAAATCGAGGCCCTAGAAGAAGGAAGGAATCACCTGAAGAACATGAGGGAGGCAGGAGGCCAATCTACTGTAAAGTTTTTCCAGGTAACAATAAGAAAATAATCATGGCCAACGTTCATTGCATGGATAGGCTACGAAAATAAGAAGAAAATTCTAAAAGAAGACAGATAAGACTTTCATTGGTCATCAAGTACTGAGACAGCGCCAGATTCAAAATAATAATGAGAGAGGTTTGAAATGAAAAAATAAAGCATATTTCTATACGTAAAAATGTCCATCACTAACTGTACTAAGACTGTGTACTGTGCTAAATGACGCTGTACACTGTCTAGGTAACGTACACTCAAGCTTCAACTCGCAGGCAAAATATACAGTAAAATGTTTTATAAACTGTTAAAATAGTGACTGTTTAGGTGTACGAACAACATGTGAGCAGGAAAAATTTGATATACAGTTTGTGTGTTCATATTCAAAACTGATTTATTTTTCTCATATATTTGAAATAAAAAGTAACGTTGTTTTGTAGATTTACATCGAAATATTGTAGTAATAAGACCACATGTCTACGGTATCACGAAAAAGGTAAATATTTTCTCTTTCAGGAATGTTGAGTTAATTTTAAAAACACGCGCTTTAAATTTTCTGTAAATATTTCACCATTTTAGCAATCAAGCTTTCCATTCTTAGAATTCACCGCGCTACAGGGGAGCACGCTACTTGCAAATTCACAGAATGTTCCCGTGCTGTTAAAAAGTATGAAAAGAAATAACCTCGATGCATTAACTTACTATTAACGTCGTTTAATTAATTTTCACAGAGATTATTTACAAGAAGAAACACTAGCGATACCCCACTATTTTGGCCAGGATTGTTGTAGAAAAATCACATTTTAATGTATTTTCTGCATTTAAAAAAGGCAATACAAACAATATAAAAAAACATAAGTCAAAATAGGTAAATAACGTAATTAAAAACAAACTCACTTTCAAGCCACTATGTTATATAAGCACAAGCACTGAAATAATTCTTCCTCGTGGTTACTCAGCCGCTCAAATTATTTTTTTTGAAAAAATTGGATGATGGTGTATTTTTATGTTGGAATCTTAAATGTTGTAAAGAAACATCTTTGTCCAAGTATGTCTTCGTATGTGGAAGTCATATTTATTTTGTGAGGTGATTGTATGATACAATGAAGTTTTTTAATCTTTTATATTTTATTTTTTCTGTTCGTTTCACTCGTATAAATATTTTTTTGTTTTCGTGTATCAATGAAATATGTACTAACACTATTCAGATTTATTCTTTCGAATTTTCGAGATTGACTAAATTTTATTTTAATCAAAATTGCTAGTAATAATAATGAGTTCTAGAGGCAAATAGAGCAGTTCCGCTTAGTTTCACTTTAAAAACTATAGAAAAACTATAAGATTGTGTTTAAAAATATAAAGTTTTATGACCTTTTTGTCTTAATTTCTGACGATTTTGTAAGCAAACGAATATTTTGTAATAAAACTGAAAAGCCTGCTACACTGTAGATAAATTATTATTTAAATAATCCTTAATATTTGTTATATAAATTTTATTTATAGGTATGAAGGTTATTATTATTTCATAACGATCTTTTTTAAATGCTATGATCTTAAATTATTTTTATTTGCGTTTCAAGATGATTAAAAATGTTACTAGTGTTGAATTTGTGATGTTGTATTTAATTAATATTGAAACGCGTCCAGTGTAAAAATAGTAAAGATGAAACTACAACATAGGGTGGGCTTCAAATATTATATTTATAACAATCAATAAATTTTTTACGAATATAGGTATGAAGTTACTAAATCGCGTTTTTCTTTGTTATGTTAATGAATAGTTGCAAATCATGCGAAGTAACTGACATTAGGGAAACTTCCCCTGTAATACTACCCTCCGGGAGGATAATGTGTGTCATCTTTAGTGGCTGCTTTGCGGCTATATTTAGGGACTTCGTTCTAAATTATTAACCCACCCTCATATAATTAACAAAATAAACTATTCTAACTGGAAATTGTGACCAAATTTCATTATTTATTTTATTTTCGTGAAGCTAAATAAAATAATAAAAAAGAAAATTGTATGAAAAGTCTGTACATTAAGAATAATTTATTTGGAAAAATAACTAAGTAGAAAAATAAATAGTTATGTTCAGTTGTTGGTATTATCTTTCTTAAATATATAAAAATAAATAAGTACATTAGTTTATTATCGTCACATACACGCTACTCTATGAAGTCTAGGTCTGGACATTAAAAGAAGCCACAGTCAAAAGGCTGGAAGCATTTGAGATGCATTATTGTATGCTTAAATCTACTGTGTTGACCACATTGAGGTACTTAGATGTATGATTACAAGTCTAGGGGATAGCGGTGAAACGATGGAACACGACGAACAGATTTTCATAGCAAGGAGAAATATGATCTCCTTCAGTTCATTATTTAGAGGAAGATATAAGGCAACATAATCATAATATTTTGATGTTATACTGGTTCAGCAATTACAAAAATTTATAAAAAAGCATAAATATCTTGCAAATAATTATGTTTATTATTCTCAAATAATATGGAATCTATAATAATAGTACGATAAATTAAATATTCTTAAAGCTTGCTCAGTCAAATTCTATTTGCCATATGACTTATTATTTTATATGTTTCGGATTCTTTCTGTGTGAAATACCTTGTGTAATTAATTAAACAGAATCGAAGGTACGAATGTCTTATTTAAAGAAATCTTTTCTTTCGCCCCGATCTCCTTTCCTGGTCTGCATTAAGTACCTATCCATGGCACGCAATAATAGTCTGTAACATGCATGATCCTAACAATAAATATTGCTTTGTTGAATGGGATTTTACTTGACTAAAATAGATCGAATTGTTGAATGGCCAAACCGAATAAAAATAAATATATTTCAGGGGAGACATATATTATATAGTCGACGTAAGATGTACATATTTATGCTGAGGATTTTGCGCGTTTTAAATTTTGTTTCTTTGGTCCAGTATCAATAGGTACAGATGAGCGAACCTCTATACAAGCGATAATTTGCGACAGTCTTTATTTTTTCTGAATATTATTCACAATTCGTTTTATCATTAAGGCACCATTTATAATTAATTTTTCGTAAAAAGTGTAAGCCTTTTTATGTAAAAACTTGTTAATCTGGAACTAATTCATGTATTTATTGATCTGCGTTAATCTATATTTTGTTCTGAATATTATTTACAATTGATTTTATAATAAACTATCATATTAACTCATCATATAAACTGTATTTTGTAATTATATCATATTTAAAATATTCATAACATGTTCATACTTTGCATTCTAATATCAGTCAAGGACCATCTATTAGGGTTAATAAGAACATATTGATGATCTATCTGTTAAAAAATAAATTAAAATATTTATAAATAAATTAATACAAGTGTCGTTTATGTGATGGGTGCGCGTCTACTTTTACTTAATGAAATCCCTGAAACATCCATAGTAATAAGAATATTACATTTGATAAAAATATGACTCTTTAAAGGCAATCATAAACCGTATTAGTTCGGGAACAACCCTAAATTACTCCAGTTGGTATGTGACATATGAGCCTGTTTTTATGAATTCAATATAGCTTTAGCGAGCAGCATACCAAACTGCCAACTATGAAAAATTAATATACCTATATTAAAATTGGTGATTCTGCAGTTTTTGATTCATAAAAACTGTTCACATTCTTTGACCCTCCGATATTAATAACTGTAATATTGACATGTTCAGAATATATGTCCCATAAAATTCCCTTGCGGGCCCGCCACTGTAAATTTTCACGTTTGACAGCGGGGTTGTCCACTCGCATGAGTAAGTTTGAAAATATACAAATCTGTTATTGCTTTACAGGACAAAAATGAAAACACTTAATAAAAATGTACTAAGTAAATGGTCCTTCATTGCAATGGAAAATATTAAAAATCAAATTTAAGATAATTATTTACAACTGTCTATTTTTAAAAATACTTTTAATTTTAATGGATATCAAATTTAAAAAAAAAATATTTTGAAGAATAAATCTAAAGACTAAGAAAGCGAGAGACTTACCGACTTAAAACTTTTTGGTTTAAATTCTGGTAGCCAAGTTTTTTTTTAATTAATTTGTTTTTTATACAGATCAGTATTCTTTTTCATAATAACAATTAATTTATATTATTATTAAGGATAATCATCAAGTCAACATTACATCAGTTTAACGGCCCCTGTTATTTAGTGAACACACTGGCTTCTCATGGCGAAAGTTCCAGGTTCGATTCCCGGTGAAGCCACAATACTTCTTCGCGATTTTCTCAAGCTTGAATGCTTTTTGACAAGTTTCGCTAATGTAATTGAGATTCATAGTGTGTTGGACCTATAATTTAATAATATTTTTAATTAAATGATATACAAAATAAAACGTTTTTTGAGAAAACAAATATAAAACGTAAAAGGGCACTATATCTGCGAATTTTACCTAAATATTAATATTTAATTAACTATTTATCATAGTTTTAAGGATTTGTGGTTACAAAATCTTAAAATACATCTGTCACTAACATTTTGTGTTGAAAATAAATCGGTTCGCTTTTAACCAATTTTGAAAAATGTGTTCAATATAAAAAATGATGTATGACCACAATAATTATTATAGTTTTTTGTCGACAGAGTGACAATCATTATCCACTTATAACAAATATTGAGGTGAAATTACTAGTGGTGACATCTATGTATACTAACTATGTCATAGGAATTACTAATTTTCGACCATAAATGGCTATATCCTTAAACAATACAAATAAAATAGCATTTATACAATTTTCAAAAAATTAATAACTTTGCACTGTGAAAGTGATCACTAATGTACATAGCCAGCTAATGCAAATCATGAGCTCTGTGGCTACCCTATAAAGACTTAGAAGAAATAGCTTCATATCTGTGAGAGTTCATAATTCATCTTTATAAAACAATGATATTTAAAATAATAACACTTCAAATGGTCCAGAGATATGTAATTACAGTAGTACATCAGAATACACGTCTTGTTTTGGATATTTCGCGGAGAAATGGCGAAAAACTATTCTCCATCGTGGAGAAAGTTTCGACGCGAGCCCGACCGCCATTGTGGAAAACTTGGTCGGCGCTAGTCCCAGCCCGGCTTTTATTTCACCAAATTCCAACTTTTCAAGTTATCGCGACTTACGTATTATACGGTTTCCCAAGTCGGTTCATGATAACTCGGATATTTATATTTGAATGCTCGCTAGTCGGCTACATGTCACGTTGGCACACAAGGAATAAAGACGTAGAACAATGAAAATTTAATAAATCGATTGGAGTTATGTGTGTATGAAGGACATCCGGGGATCGTATTTTTTTAAGATAAACGAATGTTCTTTATATCGAAGATAGAAAGCCAAAAGGGCGTTAGTGATTATTTCGAATTTTACACAAGAGCTAAAATAAATTCTGTCAATCTGATTTTGTCAAAGTTTAATTTATTATTTAACGATTTCTATATTTATTTATCCAAAACACGTATGGAAATTGTTATATCAATATGTAAATATATAAAGAAGCCCCGCCAAGTTTTCTCCACAACCAGCCACAACCACCCACCGGTGGTTACAGTGGTGGATAGCCCTTGGTGTCACATCGAAAATATGCGAGTTTGGTGGGGGGTGGCTGTGCGTGGGTGGGAGTGGGTGACGAAAATGTGCTTTCTAGCACATTGTTTTATTATGGGAAGGCCGCAAATGCTTCAGATTGTTTTAAAATAGGCGCGCCGACTGTGTCGGTGAGTCTAGAAGGTTCCGGAAAAACATGCTCTAGAAAGTTCTGGAAGGAGAAGATTCTAGAAAATTCCCGAAAGTTTTATAAGATTCTAAACTGAGTTGCGGAATGTGTCGGTGTAATTTCTTGAAAGTTCTGGAAGGAGAATGTTCTAGAAGGTTGGCGAAAGTTCTATGACGATCCAAACAGTGTATTAAAAATCTACGCGTGCGAAGCCGCGCGGGCACAGCTAGTAATACAATAAATATTGACAAAACATTATTTTGCTCTCCTGTAAAGTTCGAAACTCACTGATGCCCTTTTGGCTTTCTACCCTCTATATATGTATTGCTCCAGCCTGCGTTAGTGTGTGTTAAATTGACTGATATGATTAACATACATTACACATATAACTTTACTATTTTCTTGGTAAGATCTAAAGATAAGCTCTTGATGCATCAATGACTATTAAAAATGTCGTAGTTTTTCTATAAATTTCGGTGGCGAGTTACGGACAGACATTGTTGCATAGAAAATTTGGCTTTTATTAATTTTTATACCCCATCATTATAAAAGCCTTGAATAACGTTTAAGATGGACATTGTTAGATAAAGAATTATGTATTTTGAGTATATATAAATTTTAACAGTTATTTTTACTCTAGAGTTTGTTAATTTTATTTGATTTGTGTTAATACGAATGAATTTTAAATATTTCATTGATATTTTTTTGACAGGTAACTTACATACCGGCATAACGTTTAACAAAAGAAAAATCAGAATTATTGAAAAAAACTGCAAAGTTTGTTCTAATCGTTTGTCTGCACAACCTGTTCTATTACACCTACAATCATGTATTCTTCTAGACCTTTTCTTACGATCTTTCTCAAAGTCTTATACTTAATTCTTTGTATTATAGGTACTTAGTTTTTATTCAAGAATGAAAACTAAGTACCTATAAGACAAAGTCCGTAATACAGCATCAAAATTAGAAGGAACACTCATTCTAAAACACAATGATTGTCTCAAAAATTTATTGCAGGAAAAATAGTTTGTTGGTCTTGTGGTTGGACTCTCGCCTCGTGATCTAAAGGTCGCAGGTTCGAATCTCACTCCAGACAAGCAAGTTTGTCCTATTTCCATGGCACAAGCGTTTATCTTAATTTGAAAATAGTAAGAATATTGATGTGATACGAATTCCGTGTTCGCATCTCTATTTTAAAAAAAAAAAAAATATATATATATATATATATATATATATATATATATATATATAATATATGTGAAGAGCGAGTCCTAAAGAAAAATATGTAAACTACATAATGAGTGTAGACACCTAACAACATTAAGATAGTGTCAAGGAGAGGTATTGTGAACCGAACATTGCACCAACAAAACACAGTTCTTGATTACGAAAAAGTTAAAGTCTACTACGAATGTAGAATGTTTGACTTACTTAATTATCATTAGTAGGGTGTTTTGAAATGAATAATTTTAATACGTTAGCTTAAGTTACTTCAAAAATTCTACCAACCTGAACGATAGAAGTTATAGGAAAAAAAATTACAAAAAAAGTTTGTACCGAAAAATGTCACAGATCGGCCAACTTCACTACATAAAACCGTCAAAAATGGCGGTACTTTTACATGTTTGTTCCTAAGAAATAAGTATTTAAAAAAAAGAAAAAATATATTTTAAATAAGTTACGGACGTTACACGACGTTACGACGGACGGACGGACAGACAACAAAATTCTTATAATTGGGATGAATCTTCCTATAACCATCTTAAATATTCCAGGATTTGCGTGGTGTTGATTTAAGTGAGCTTGAAAAGGATTACTTGTGATAGTCGTAAATAAATACCATAGATGCCACTAAGATTAAATAAAAAAGAAAAAAGTTAAGTAATCATTTGTGTTGATTTTGAGAATCATTATTAAGCAGTGAATCTACCAAATGAAAAATTTTTAGTCGACAATGAATAAAAAAGTTTGTTGTTACAAATTTGACAAAATAATTATGTTTGAAATATTTTGTATTAATGGTAATCCCTGTGCTGTTATCATGATTTTTTAAATTAAAAAAATAATGAATACATAATGAAATAAGTCCATACATTACATATTGAATTCACTTGAACAATTTGTGTAGAGGTGGGTACAATACTTGTATAGGGTGGATATTTTGTCAGAAAGCATCCGAGTCATAAGTAGATGAAAACTTTGATGTTACAGTTCGCATAAACTGAGCTAGATTGTGTTGTTACGAATATTCTCATATTCGAAGCAATAATTCAACGAAAAGTTTCAACGTTGTTATTCTTCAACGTCACCCCATTTGACTTTATATTCCGCACCAGTTCTCAGGTTGTGAGTTTTCCTATTATTTTGATATACATAATAAATAAATCATTTCATTAAACTTTCATCTTCATTTGCTGTTTAGAAACGTCTTAATGAAAATTATGTAATAAAATAAAAACACATTAAATTAATAAGTATGTTTGCGATTATAGAGAATTTTTGTTATAACAAATTTGAATTGTATATAACAAGATCACTCACTTATAAAAAATTATAATAAATTTAAATCAGGTAGGTATCTAATCTATAAGTGTATAGTAATTTTTCAATAGTTTAATTAACTTCGGGATAGTCAAGTATCTTACTACCAGTAGAAAATTCATATTAATTTAACATAGATTGTAAAGATGGTGATGGTCACCAATTCGAAGCTTAAGAGAGAAGTCTGACTGGATGTTTAATTTTAAATATAAATTTTTCATAGACAAAAATGGTATTAATTTAAAATACATCCAAATGTTAAAAGATTATATGTCACTGTCAACAAACATTTTATTATCGTTTAAAGTTGAGTGTGAGGACAGTACCTACAATGTGCTACAGAATTTTCAGTAAAGTTTTAGAAACAGAAATCATGTTCTAGTTTATGTGACGACAGTCACAGGAAGAGGAACAAGATGAATCGAACATTGTCTCGAGATAACTGAATGTGAAATAGAATTTTGTTCAACTTTTACTCCACATATGCTACTATTAGTTACCAAAAAATATGTCTTACACATTAGTAAATAATTATTTAAAGCAGTTACTCAAAAAAATTTTGACGTTTTTTAGAGATTACATGTTGGAAAATTGAAATATGTTACACAAATAGAACAAAGCTTTTTTTCGATTATTGCATAATAATTTATATTATTCTATTTTTGTTTTATTTTATAAATAATTCAATGTAGTTAGTTAACTTACTTATACCAAAATACTATTTATACTTCAAGCTTTGTGTAAAACATATTTGCAGGATGAAATGTAATTCATTTTTAATAATAAATTATTCATTATAAATAATTAACACTTAATTAATTAATGAAATCTAATTAATAATTAACACTTAATTAATTAATGAAATCTAATTAATAATTTATCAATTAATAAAAAAAGGTAAATTAAAATAAACATGTCTCAGGAAAAGAGGATTATCAAAAAATATATCAAATAGCATTCGGACACGCATTCGATAAAACCAATGATAAAATCGATGTTTTATTCATTCGCCGATACCAGGAGCGCTGCAAGCGAGAGGGGATAATACCGTAATTTGGCATTCATAGTAGTATGGAGCACCCACCGAATCCTCCCACCCATTACTGACACCCGGCGTGATACCGAACCCATCCTCTGGTCGCCTGGTACATTTGGGCTTTGTTTACATTATGGTGTAGATTATTTAAGGCGGGCAGCATTACTAATGCAGGAAGTATGGCCGACTTACGGACGCGTTTCGGCCCCCATTTCGGACCTCGATTCGGAGAAATTGTTGTTCGCTACTCTTAATCCATTCTTATAACAGGGTAATCAAGCAGCGACTTAGATTATATTTTTTTCGTATATTGAATAATTTTTATTAACTTATTAAATAAGAAGGATTTTTAAAATGTTTTAAGGTTTATAAAAATGAATAGAATCAACTTAGTTTATCACCACTTAACAATTAAATTGTGATAAACTAAGCTTATTCGTTTAATTAATTCGTAATGAATAATTACAAAGTTAAAGCAAAAAACAATAGTATTCATAAAAATGTTTTAAAATTACGTTGAGACTCAAAAGGTAGGTTCATATAATCGTTTTTGAATGCTTGATATTTCAAAAACGATTATAGATTATTAAAAAAAGTACCATTTTCTCCCCTCAGAGTGTTATTTGTATTTGAAAACATTTATTGATACTTGAGCGGTAACGAATTAATATTTGACGTGATATTTAGTGGAAAGACCTTTTACGAGTATGAGGCGTTTGAAATGAATTAAACTATTGTTTCAATACTGTCCATGGTTGGTAAAACTTGAAATCTCATCAAACCGATTGTAAGTTTTGGTGTTATTGCCGCACGTTGCTATCGGGAAATACACTGCATTAAAATTGTGTAAGTAATTCTAAAATACTAGATAATAATCATTAAAGTATAAATAAATGTGATTATTAAAAAATTCATCATTATGTTACTGTAATCCACCATCGTAAATGTTTAATGTAATCTACCATATTATAATTGAAATATAAATTAACATTGAAAACCTTTTCTGTAAATAAAAAAATTTTCTTCAAATTATTCCTGTCTAATCCGAAGTTCATCTCCGGGACCAGACGCGTCCTTTTATCATTTCTGGGCTGTCACCATGATAATAATTATCAGCACAGATCTTGATAAGTGTTTATTGTAAGAAGAATTAGAACTAGAAAGGCTACATTAATTAAATACGGACATTTTATCAGTTTTTAATGTTCTGATTAGCCATTATTCAAATTCAATTAATAGTATCACTTGAATTAAGTTTGCTTTTCCACATTTTATGGTGGATTTGATACTTGTCTATACCATGTTAATAGTCTCAACATCATACGAATTGAATAAAATGAAATTACTTATCATAGTATAAGATAATAATTTATATAAATATTATTTATTGACTAAAAATATCATCAAAAACAAATTATCGCATATTACTACTATAACATCAAATAAAACTGTCCATCGTATCGGTTAGTAATAAGGGCAATTTATCAAGGAAATTTCAAAATGAGCTCAGAGTTTACATTTTTTAAATTTTTGATTACAATGTAATTAATAAAATCTAAACCCTCCTTTTTCAAGGAACGATAATTTGCTCATTACCAATAGAACTGTTAGAAAAACACAATACAAGATAGCGATGACTGCAAGAAGTATGGTTAAAATTGATATTATTTTGCAAGGCAACATCGCCTGATCTACATCCCTTTTCCTTTCTGCTGGTCCGTAGGCTTCCGTCGTCGTAGTTGGTTCGGTCATTTCTATCGTTGTGTTTGGATTGATCGTCGTGTCTTCATCATCACCTATCCTCCGCAACCTGGCTCTCACTTTATCAGAATCGTACCCATAAAATGGATACAATTTTTTCGATATTCGTATACTTGGAAGAGACAACATAAATAATTCGTCCTCCAAAGTCTGAATACCATTCTTCTGGTTTAATTTCTGCTCGTTTTGTCTCTGAACTTCGATAATGCTTTCCGTCCTTTTCTCACTATTTTTGATAACTATTTTATCGACGGCAATAAAAGAATTGTTAGCTTCATTTTTTTCATCCATTTTGAAATCTATAATTAACTGGAAACAGAGTAATTTAATTTAATATTATTTTGAATTTTTTTTTGTTAATTGATAATTAAATACAGGTTGTTTTTTAATATAGCTTTTAAATAATGGCATCTTACCAAAAAATCCAATATTCTTGCCGTAACTACGATTTTTATGAATTTTATTAAATTTTAAAGTTCCTCTTTACTTCTAAGAAGACGTCTCGTATTATTATTTTTAAATGTGTGTCTTTTGGAGGAAAATATAACAATCTAACCAATCATAACGAAAATGTCATAATATTCGAAATCCTTAAAGTAAATAGATTTTATATGTTAAATGTTTTTGTTATTTTATTATGTTGTTTTCATCTGGGCTACAGAGAGGTTTAGTTTGATACACGGATAATAACCTTAAATCTTGGAGGATTTATTTCAAAGATCTGTCATCGAGTGATGCCTTACTAGTCATTTCACTCTGCAAACAAAATACAACATGCATAGAACATCTCACTTTGCGTACAAACACGCATGTTGTTTAGAGACATCTCAAACGTGAACAAGCGTACTTAAAAAAATATACACTTTGCCACTGAATATGTACCTAAAACAACTTTTTTATTTATTAATTAGGAAGATTACCTCTGAATTTGCATATTTCTCCGAAAAGACGTGAGTCAGAATATGCCAGCCGTTTTTCAAATGGTTAAAATATACAACGCTATCCAGGAATTGTATACGAATATTTGCCAATGTATTAAAAACGTTACAAAATATGTTCAACTCGGAGTTGTCCATCACAACGACATAACGTTTTATACATCCAGATTCGATTATTTTGAGAAAATTCCCATTAGAATTTTTAGGTTCCCCAATTCCAAAATTAGAGTATTTATCTATTTCATTATCATTCCGACAGTTTCCTTCGTCCGACTGAAGCCACATTTCATCTGGACCACCATCAAAAGTTTCATATAGGATAACAGTAGCGTCGCTCTTAATATCGTAAATAAGCATTAACGTAATAAGTAAGATAATTTTCATGATGCGATTATAAATGAAATTAAACATGAAATACTACAAAACTAAAAAAATGTTTATAAATGACATTTCGCTTATATTCTTTTGTTTAGATTTTTCAAAGAGAGTTTATTTTTTAGTTTTACGATTTTGTTTATGTTCTTTCAAATAAAAATAGCAATTAATTATGTTTAGGTACCGTTCTTTAAAAATTAAAATTAAATTAAATTAGTTTTACAAAGCGCGTTAGAAAATTTAGACACTTTTTTGTACCTATATTATCACTTTAACCATCTTTTTTATTTCCTCTCTTATTGGAACCGATATCGATACAAGGAAGCTCTAAAACTGTTTTGAATAAAAAAAATTGAAGGTGACATAGCTATTTCACATGGACTATCATAATGGTCGTAAATTATAAGTACCCATATTTTTGTTTTCTTTCTTTCGTTCAGAATTTTTTTCCAATGTGAAAATTTTTATTTGATACGTCTATTGCTTTTTGTCCTACGAATTATGATACTTTATTATTATAGGATGTTGTGTTTTGCTAAGCAGCATTCCTTTCTATCAAGACGTTAATTATTCTGTCTATGTCTATAGTATTGACGGACTCTAAACAGACCGGTGGAATTGAGGGACTTACCAAGAGGTCCTACCGGGATATTTTCCTGCGCTGGACCATTATACGCTGCACTTATTATCGGGTCAAGTCGAAGCTTTTCGATCTTGGACTCCCTGCTGACCCTTGGTGTGTATGCGGCCGTGTGGCCCAGACGCCGCAACATATCCTCTGTGAATATGTGGTTCTGAATGATGCGTGCGAGGATATGTTTGATGGTCTGATTGAGAATAGTCTGATTGTAACAAGACGCCGGTCTGCGAACGACGTCCTGGTCAGTAACGAAAGGAGTTTCGGATGCTTCCGTAGCTTTACCAACGTGTGGGTCTCCCGACGGGAGATCTTGCGGAGCTAATATGATAGCTGTGTTGGGAGAGTCTCCCCCTGCTGGATGCTGCTTTTGCTCGAAGGTCGATATCTACCGGTTTTGGCTTTGCGGCTGCAAGTCGCCTTTTCTTTGTTTTAAATCCCACATTAGGGGTGGTCTTCTTTTTTTTTTTCTTTACGTGAAATATATATTTTTTTAACTACAACCAACATCCACTGCCGCCACGGTGGGAGCTATCCTGTGAAATCCTTATTTTATTCTGTTTTATTATATTGTTATTCTTTTTTATATTTTGTTATATATAATTATGTATGATGTTAATAAAGATGATTTCCTTATGACGGGGGCTGTGAATGATTGTGTTTGCGGCCTTGCCCCCTCGCAAAGATTTATATGAGCCGAGCGATATGGAAGCTTTTGCTCTTAGAACAGTCTTGAGTAAGCGGTGGGTACCATTCACAGGTCCTACCAAGTCTTACCAAAATGAGTTAAGAACGAAACTAACGAATGTATGGATCTGTTTTCCCATTCTTCCATTCCATACCTGTCCGTTCATCCACCGGCATATGCCAAGCTTTTTAATATCTGTAACATACTTTGAACATTTGTATTGTAATTGAATCCTATAAATCAGTAAATATATCATCGTAAATGTCAATTTGCTTGTATATATGCGATTGTGAAACCATGCGTAGTTGTGAAAAAGAGGACAATTGCAGAAACTTGTATGTCCTTACAGCTTTAGCGGTTCATATGGAGTTGATAAATATTGTTAACATCAAGATAATTTCAAATATTTAGGTCCATTTTTTGGTCCGATAACGCATAGTAAATCACTGTTGTTTCATGCGCAATGAAACTGTAAGGAAATCATGAAGTGTATAGTCTCATTCTGCAGAGAAGAGATTCGAATAAAACTACTCGTTAAAAAAGTAACTAATAAATTTTAAATAATTTAAATAACTTAGTGTACTTACAAATAAATTATTCGCTTTTGTCGCTCATAGATTGCTCACTTGGCAGCCGCCGCATCTTATAAACGTCTATACCTACTTGAGATGTATGACACTTGAAAAATTGCGACAGATACCTATCCGGTCCTGAGCAATTCCAGACTCTTCTATACATTAAATGGTAATATTTCGAATTATTCTAGATAGTTCTAGATCATTTTCTACTATGCAGGATTATTCTTAAACGTTCGTTGGTATATTTTGCCGTGAAATTGTGGATAGTAATTATTTAAAAATAATTACTAAGGTTGCGTCTGCAAATATCTTTCTTTTTTCTTCTTATTCATCAGCCTTCGTCTTTCCACTGCTGGATATAGGCCTCTTCCTTCTTTTTCCATTTTTCCCTGTTGTTTGCTAACTGTAGCCATTTCTTTCCCCCCACAGCGACTATATCATCGGCCCATCTCTTTTGAGGTCTTCCGATGCCTTTTTTATTCTCCCAAGGTCTCCATTTCAGAACTTTGGGGGGCGATCTTGTAGCATCCTGCCTTGCAACGTGTCCTGCCCATCGTCATTTTAGCTTCGCTACATGATCCATGGTATCCACTACTCTAGTTCTGCGCCTAATTTCGTCGTTTGTTAATTCTATCTCTTAGGTTTACTTCAAGCATAAATCTCTTCATGGATCGTTGCGTGCATTTCAGCTTTTCTACACTTTTCTTTGTAAGGGCCATAGTCTCCAATCCATACGTCATCACTGGCAGTATGCTTGATTCAAAGGCTTTTTTTTAGGCTAATTGGAATCTCTTTGTTCTCGAAGATATGCTTGAGTATGCCAAAAGCAGCCCAGCTCATTCCTATTTGTCTTGGAATATCTTAGCGTGTGAATATTATATTTCCTTCGAGTTGACGGTAATATTAATGGATTAATAATTTCTATTTGGTCTCGTTTTCGAAAACTCTTATTTAATTTGTTGCACTTCTACAATACGACTTTTCCATCCTGCTTATTTCTTATTGCATAATATTCTCTGGAGCCCGGGGAGCAGCTGGCGGCAGGGTGCGACCAAGTGTGCGCTTGACGTCATATTGTAGCCGTCGCGGGAAAAATTACTTTTTGATACTGGTTATTACGTCATTTTTACACTTTAAACTGAGTGATTGGCCCAATGCTAGGAACTTCAGCTAATAAAAACACACAGATATAGTGTTAGTCAATTAGAAATTTAGGATTACTTCTTAACTTTACAGATACATCATATGTCCTACAATAATGCTACCAGATGACGTAAATAATTACGAGGTACATGTATAAAATAAAAATGAGGCATAGAAAGCCTAAAATGCATAATTCTATATGTAACAATTTCCGTCACTAACCCTACCAGATGGCGCAAATAATGATGAGGTTATTTAATAAATTAGGCGAAAGAGGGAAAAATGCATATTTCTCTACGTAACAATGTCCGTCACTAACTCGAGCATATAACGAGATGACGCAAATAATTATGTGATATATAAAATAATGAGGTACTCAAAGCAAAATAAAAATACAGTATTTGGGTCACAACATCTGTCACTAACGCTACTAGAAGCAATTTAATCATGAAGCAATTCAAATTCAAAACAGGTTGTGCTCAATCAGTCTCAATTCAATCTTTAGTTTTTAAGCAGTAGCAGTTTGACCCATGAAATGACAATCTGGAGAATTGGTGGTGACGTAGATAGAAGATCAGAGAGGAGGAGGTCGACTTCACACTCTGTGGACAGACCAGATAAAAAATACTACCGGCTATCTTCTTGGAACGTTTATCCAAACTGCAGTCTGCGGAAAAAAATCGGAGAATAATCATCTTGGACATAAGTAGACCACAACTCGGGAATAACGATCTTTAGCAATGTCAAACCAAGTCTTAGATCTAGAGAGTTGAATGATGGATGATTAGGCATATAAGGAAAGTGACTCTACGAAGGTTGTAAGAAAAAATATTTGAAAATTATGAAAATAAAACTGCTAGTGAGTAGAATACAGGATTTTTAATGTAAAGAGAGTGGTCTTGGGAAGAATTTTATAAATAAAGTTAAAAAATTCTGGGGGGTAGTTAACACTTGGCATATATATATAAGCGATTGTCTATTTAAAACGAAAAGCTTTAAGAAAATATTGAAGGAAGATGACTGCTTATTTCTTATTGACTGAGGGATATTAAGTGATTCACGCATCAATTTCTAATGGAACATGGCTGCGGTGGAAAAACATCAGATCCGTTATTAAATGTTGTATGAAAGTAAAACCTAGAGCTGTAGAAAAGGGAACTAAAGATGACAGAATGCAAATGTCCTTAGGTTTTCACGGCCGTTCAGAATCTTCTGTGTGTAGTTTTCTGGGATATTCTGCCGTGTATATGTGACCTCTCAGGCCAGAGAGGTCACATATACACACGTACATAGGTCACATATACACATATACATAGGTGTTGACCAGAGAGGTCACATATACACGCCAGAATATCCCAGAAAGCTATACACAAAAGACAGAATGCAATGTCAGTTTGGCGTGTACGCGGCAATTATTAACAATTATGTTCTTTGTTTACACTACTAATTTGTTGAAAATACCAACAAATTTCAGGAACATATTTCCCTTCACCATGAATCAGGATACAACGTTTACTTTAAAATAAAATATATGGGAGATGAATAAATAATTATGTACTAAATTTAGAAGATTAAAATTTGCAAAAAGTTATCTTAAAAGAAGAATAACAGGAAATAAAAGGTGTGATAATAATTTAGTTAGTAACAATCAATAAAATGCACGGTGCTTAATAGTATAGTATTAAATAAAATATTCAAATGCACTTCGAAAACTTGTATCTGAATATTTCAACGAACTTATCGTCTGAAAGTTTATTTGAAAGTTATCATATTTTCGCACCTGCTATTTCTTGGACCCGAGCAACACGGCGAGGAACTCAGAGATAAGATTTATAAGGCGAATATATTTTTCCGTTAATTAAGAAAGTGGAGGACTCGGACTGAGTTAATTATAATTTATGTTAAGTCCCGTTGCATTCTTGGCGGCATTAGAAACTGCTTTAATTACGGCGTCGCGACGCTGGCGCGGCTACGTCACACTCGCATAATATGAAGCGTCGCCGTATAATTTTACGGCGCAAGTTCAGCCTTCAGCAATAGATTCCGAGCACAATACGTGTGTCGGAAGTTGCTTGCGCCGGAGACAAAGCCTCACTGTGGGGGATACAAATAGGGGAGACTTATTCCGGTGTTAAGATGTACGAATGTTACTGATGTATTCAAATGCTAGTGTGTTAGTGGTTGTCATATACATATGCCTTGTTTCAAACCGTTTGACATTATTTGAATATAATAAATACATTAATACCTGAATAACAAAGCCAGCAAACCTTGACTGTTTTGGCGTCACAGGCAGGTCTTACCGTAAGGCTTTTAATTAACATTTAATGCAAAAAAGGCCACTTTAAAGGAGAAAAAATATGTCTTATCAATCAGGTGACATATGCATGCAATTTGATGACATTTGATTAATTTCTAACTCTCTAATATGATCAACAACTACTATAGCGACTCAGATCACAAAAACACGTACATTTAAAACAATTATAGATGTATTTTGACCTCTCTGGAAATCTAACCCCAACTCCATAATATACCCAATACTACGGTTGACAATACAATATGTAATGGAATTTATAATGCAATATAATCGACTAGTAATAGAAAACTAGAAAAAATTGCAAGTCTTGTGTTCCAGTACTGAATAATATTTTCAACTTATGATACTTACTCGTATATATTGACTGTTAATTTAAT
Organism: Agrypnia vestita; assembly: GCA_016648135.1. Taxonomy (NCBI): domain Eukaryota; kingdom Metazoa; phylum Arthropoda; class Insecta; order Trichoptera; family Phryganeidae; genus Agrypnia; species Agrypnia vestita. Next base: position 70,342 of record JADDOH010004656.1, read on the forward strand.
TCATTACGTATATTACGTTCACTATTGCCATAAATTCTTATTTTTCTTTAATGATTTAAAGAATTTTGGTAAAATTTTTTAACAATAGAAAAACGTAAACAGAATACAGGTCACATCAGCATTTTTACATTATCAATTAAGCTTAGCGTGCTATGGAAATGGAACTTAATTAATGGTCTCTTAGAAAAAAGCTCTACTCCCGACCACTGGATCGCTAAGTGAATGTCGTAAGTCGTAACTCAAAGTTTACTAACAAGCACGATATTTATTTATTTATTTTATTTATTTCAATATACGGCACACAAGTACCTTTTACATATTAATATATACAAAAAAATCCAAAGTGTAGAACAGCAAAAAATTAAAGAATCGACATAGGTAGTATCAGTAGTTGTTTAAAGTTTTAATAGTAATTTAGAAAAAGGAGACGTGAAAAATAAAGAAGGTTAATCAAATAGGTATAATAATTTGTTTATGATTGCAGTATAAATTCAGGTTTTATATTTATTGTAAATAAAAAGTTTGTTTCTTTCTCATTTTTCCGATTCAATATGATAAAGTAAGGAAATAACAAATTAGAAAATAATTTAAATCTAATATCAGCATAGTGAAGCATTCCTAAACATAATTAGCCCAGGTCCAAAATACTAAACTTCCGTGGAGGTCCCTAAAAGCAGTTTCAAATTCAAAAATATTATCAAACATTCAATTATTATGTTTTTGAGTTATTTAAAAGTAATGATAAAAATTTAAAAACAGTTCTTTATATTGTCCGTTTATTTATCTATGACAAATAATTGTTAACTTTGTACCTTACTTAGAAAATATTGTAATTACGGAACTCGTCGCAATGCATTCGTGCGTCGCACAACCGGCCGCCTGTTCCAAGGCTACTCTGACTATGTTTCTTAAAAAGCGGGGCAAACGAGTGGTTAATAAAATTAAAAATGTGTCGCTCAGGTAGCGCGTTAAATGAATAAACGAGGAAAGAATGCTAAGAGAGCTTCTTACTATATATAAGAGATATTACGCAAGTTTTGACCAAGTTTGCAAGTCCAAATTAGCCAAATACCAGAATGGTCCTGCAAAAAGCTTCAACAATTGTTGAATTTGCATGCGAAGATGTAGTTGTTGATGAATGTTGATGATGAATGAATGAAAGATGAATGTAGTTGAAAAGAAAGTCGTATGTCTGGCAGAAGAGTATGGCATATCCCCTCTCCTCTGCGAAATGGCGTTATAGTAAGTAAGTAGGTAAATAACAATTTTTATAATTTTGAAAAAAAAAACAATTATTGATGTACAAAGCCTTGGGCCAATTACAAGAAGTATACAAGAATATTATACCAGGATCGATAAAAAAAATATGAAAAAACAAATAGTGAGTAAAGTAAACAGTGAGTTTGTGTAAATGTGTGTATTTGTGTGCTTTTATGTGGCCGTGTGTGTATGCGTTTTTATGTGTTCGCGTGTGTGTTCACATGTGTGGGAAGAAAAATGTCATCGCGCGAGTTTATACGTAAGGGATTTTGTAAACTGCTCAAAACTTTAATATAAAATATCGAGAACTGCAAAGGCTCATGTTAAGACATATGAAGACATTATGTAAACACTCAATTTGATTGAACTGAAATAAAAATGACTTAATAAAATAGTTAACTTAATGATGTAAGCAGATCACGCTATAATAGAAACAAGAACAAAAGTCAGCAGGTAGTTCTCAATCGGCAGCGTAGCCAATTATTTCTCAAATAATTGCCAATCAAAATAATGAAGATTCCGTTCTTGAATTGGCGCGAATGCCCTTTTGCGAGATACAGGTGAGGGGATAAAAATAACAGATAATGAAGGAAACAGAACAACGGAATTTAATTTTTTCTTTCAAAGCTTCCATTGAGTTGTGTATCGTACCTTTATTCCCCACCTGACGGAAATTGGAATCTCAGGCATCGGTGCCAGGCTGGAACTACCAGGGTTAATACTTTGCAGCTTAATAATAATTAACGAAACGTAACGTCAAAGGGTTCTTATCAAAGGTCAGTTCCTATGGAATGGAATGTCGTCAAACTGTCTGATTGGGGATTGTTGGTCAAAACACATTTTGTAGAAATAGCAGTATTAATTGTATAAATAAAGGTACAGATACACATGCTTATTAGTGGAATGCTAATGAGCATGCCACTAATAAGCATGCCCTAACAACTGTACACACTTGCTCATTATTCGCACGCTCATAAATAAGCATGTACAAAGTTAACAATCATACGCACATGCTTATCAGTGGCATGCTCTTGTCATAGAATAGAGACGCTCTTGTTCAAAATGAAAACTTTGCAAACTGAAATAGAAAATTCAAGTGAACCAATAAATTAAAACATTTCCCGAGTTTCCATTCGCACATGATTTTAGTTTTTATAATTTTTATTTGAAGATTTTAATAAAGTTTCATAACCATTATTTCTTGCTATATTATTTTTACACAACGGTGACCGAGTATTCCACTATTTCACAGACATTCGTGATTCCTATAAAAAGTCACGAAAAGTAATGTTTTATCATCTCCCCAACGCGCCACATTTGTTTCATCTGTCGCGGACTGAAAAGATCGCACATAAGTATGCTCATAATAAGCAAGCCTGTTCACACATACTCAAAAGATACCCCTTCTCATGGTGAATGACAGTGGCATGCTCATTATTAACAATGTGCGTACACACATGCCACTAATAAGCAAGGCCTAAAGAAGGTCGATACTGCGCATGCTCACGTGCCACTAATAAGCATGTGTATCAGTAGCTTAACGAAAGAAATAACTCTTTGAGGTTATCATCTCACATCTTAAACTCTTATAGTTATAAGTAAGCATTTATTTTATTTTTTTAATAATTTTTTTTTTTTTTACATCTCAGACCCACAAAACATCACATTGATATTTGTCTGTAGGTGCATCAATATATATATATAAATAAATTGTATTTACCAGAAATACATTCATATTAATTAATTACAATAGATCTTATAAACTCAAAATACAAATCAACAATACAATACAACAATACAAGAAACATTACAAATATTACCAAAATCAAAATAAGTCTCATTTATTTAGTAACATATTCATTAATTCTGTACTTTGCCCTTTTTTATTAATATCCATTTTGACACGACATGGTATTTTATTTAATATTTTTGGTATGACATATTTAAATGTTCTTTGTCCATATTTATTTATGACCTTCGGTATTCGTAGTCCTTCTTTAACCGTAAATCTAGTACTATGTTTATGAATCAATCTATGCTTACATGGCTCATCTTCATGATATCTTGTAATTAGTTTGTACCACGAGATAGCATTAATTGGCATAGAGCCTTGTTTCTTGAAGGGTTCCTGTATATCTTTAGTAGCACTTTCTTTATTTATTAATTTTATTGCCGAATTTTGAATATTTTGGATTTTTCTAATATTAGTTTTATTAAGTTAGACCCCAGCTAGTTATTCCATACCTTATTACCGATTCCGCTAAAGATTTACATATAGTTTTCATAGTCTGTATAGGAACACAGTATTTAATCTTGTGCATACATCCCAATACAGTTCTCAACCTCTTACATACCTTATTTACCTGAATATCCCATTTGAAAAATGTATCTATGGTAATACCAAGATATACGTATTCATTAACTAATTAAATTTTTTCACAATTACACGATGCATTAATTCCGGAATGCAAGCAATCAAAATTATGGGAAATAATATTTATTTGATTAGTCACAGTTATATGAGGTGACCTTACATGCATGACTTTAGTTTTTTTTGCATTAATAATTAAACCCATATCATGAGACCATTTAAGTAAAGCATTATAATCTTCTTGCATACAATTTTCCACCCATCTTACATCTTTGTGGGAGATCACAAGAGCAGTATCATATATTTATGTATGATATCATGACGTATGCATTTATCACGTAAACTATTTACTGGAATGGGAAGAAACAATCAGTTCGCAACAATACCTTGGCCGAGCGCACGCACGCGCGAAAGAAGCACCGTATAACGATTGCTGACCACAGATCTTATTGGATCCATCGAAGTGGGTGTCAAAATAAAAGCGAAATGCTTCGAATAAGTCTTCAAGTTTGTGTTTACTGGGGTATTATGCCGTGTTGTTACGACCTTTCGGTCCGACGTTTCGGATCCCATTGCAGGGTCCATCATCAGGGCTGATGTGTTGAAAGATGATGGACCCTGCAATGGGATCCGAAACGTCGGCCCGAAAAGTCGTAACAACATGGCATAATACCCCAGTAAATACAAACTTGAAGAGTCGCCGTGAAAACCAAAGAACATGCATTGAGTAAGAGTCAAAACATGGAATTTGACTTCGCTTAGTGGAAAAGAGTGCGAACTGGCGGAGGAATTAATTTTGGTTACGTACTTACTGTAATCCGTCAAAAATGATGGTATTTTTACATGCCGGTTACTAAAGAATTAGTATAGCCGACTCCCATAAAGTAGTGATAATTTTAATCAAAATATTTGCCTTTTTTTCATTTTTCCCCTGCCGGCAGTAAATGGTACTATTTTAAACACTGGCGATTATACTGGATGGAACACGAAATATTTAGCGTCTTTGCTAAGTCCTATATGTACTGTATTTTTGACCGATCACGCAGGCTCGGCGGTAGCAACATCGCTAAGTTGCCGCCAGCAAAGCCGATTTGTTACCGCCGCATGATGGGATTGGTTAAATGCGGCTGGTGCATTACTCAATGGACGGCATTACATGCATTTCGCGAACTCCAATTAAGCTAATCCACGAATATAATAATGTAAAATTAAACTTAACACCATAAAAGCACCTGAAGAAGGGGAGAGACATGACCAAATGGTTATTCACATTAAATTTATCCAAATATGATTGTGCAAGGTAAATATAAGTCAATATCAAAATAAAAAGAACAATGTGAAAAAATATAAAAAGAGAAAATAACTAAAAATAATCATTTTGTCTTTTTATATAGTGATAATAATTCTAAAGCATTCACGATTCTTCTTACGTTGTTAATTTAAAACATTTCCGTAATATAATTATCAAAAAGTAGCATTTATAATATGTCACTTTATATAATCAAACCTTCTTCTTTTTTTCATTTTTATACGTATAGATAGATAACAGTTTGATTATATAAAGTGACATTTATGATATGTCACTTTATATAATCAAACCTATCATTTTATGGCGATATTAGCCAGATTCAAATGCAGATTACATTTAGATTAGACTGAAATAGATACGATATCTAGGTGTGTACATAGACCAGCATCTAAACTGGAGAAAACATATTTTGAATCTTACAATCCGAATAAGAAAGCTTGTTTATTTTTTCAAAGAAATTAGAAATGTACTCGACGCACCGACAAGAAGAATAGTATACTATGCACTGTGTCACTCACTCATTAATTATGCAACTGTCAGTTGGGGTGGTGCAGCTTGTACTATATTAGATTCGTTAAGCAAAGCCCAGAAAATGGTATTGAGAGTTCTTCATAAAAAGCCATTTCGTTTTCCTTCAGAAGAACTTTTCAGAGAATGTCACGTCCTGGACATCAATCAAACATATTTACTCAACACTTTAAAATATTTTTTCCGACATAAACAAGATCACCAACAAATAACTCACTCACATTCAACAAGGGCACAGGTGAACTGCAACTATCTTGTACCAAAATTCAAAAAAACATTTTCACAAAGATTTCACCTCTTCCAAGCACCAAAAACATTCAATACTATTAACACTAAACTTAAAACATGTAGCCATAGTATCGCGTATTTTTCTTCTAAAGTGAAACTCTGGCTGCATGAAAAGGGAAGGAAGCATGCCCAAAACCTATTAAAAGCCATGATATAAACTAAATTTAAAATATACTATTCCTACAAGAACATTTACTGTCACTTACTGTCTTACTGTTACTGTCATCTTTTTAAATACTTTTAATTGTTTTATTTTATTTTATTAATATCCTATTCAGATCATTTTTTTTCCTTTGTCTATAATATAATTATTTAACACCATTATTAAATTGTAAACATTTAATTATTACTATTACTTAATTTTAATTGGCAATAAGATTTATTCACAAATGTTATATAAATAATAAATATTATTGAACATTATACTACTGGAAGAGCACTGTCTGCTATAATACAGTAAATTACTAGTGTAGCAGGCAGGGAGTCAAATCAATTTAGTGTTTACTTTCTGCCAAGACACTCAACAACAATGAAAAAAGCTTCATTTAATTTTGTAAACACTGTAAACATTTGTAACATTGAACATTGAATAAACATTAAACATTAAACATTAAATATATAAGTCGCCCTTCATGCGTAGCTATTAGATGAAAGTCAATAAATAAATATCTTTTGGTGTTTTTTCTTTGTACCTAAACAAAGTTTTCTACATAGTTTTCTATTCCTGCATTCTTTTTTCACTTAAGAATATGATCTACTCACATCTTGTTTTGTCTTGTCACAGTGCACACACAGACAAAATCTTGTTACAGTGCAAAAATATAAAATAGCTTAAAAAATGGCATTCCTGAATTGCTTTTCCACTCACGCATATAGATTATCACAGTGCAAAAAATACAAAATAACTTTATAGGTATAAAAAATTATGTTAATTGATTAATCTGAGAAAAAATAGCTTTAATGTTGTTTCTCTTTTCAGGTACGATGTGTACTTTTGTTATGTCTATTGTTTTATATTCTATCGTAAAATATTATGATATTTCGCTTAATAAATATAATCTCATTTCAGAGCAACGCAATATAGCTTTTTTTTTTCAATAAAACTAATAAATATTTAAAAAACCACATTTTATATACAAGTTAAGCCTCAATAGAAAAATTTACAGACAAGATATATCTATCGATAAAATGTTTGATTACTATTAGGGTACGAACCTGGTACCAGATCTCTTCGATTTTATTCGATTACTTTTTTAAATCAATTATCAATAATCAACAATCAATAAAATCGAATAACCACGTTCTAAAATTTATATTATAGATACGTGGCCACTTTGATAATTTTAATTTAAAAACATTGCTTTGTAGCTGCGGACACTCTACTTCTTAAAATTTCATTCTTTAGGGCGGCGGTATTGGCGAAAACACTTTGAAAGTTTCTTTTCCTCCTCGGTTCAATTACAATAATGGATGTAATATTCAAGTTAAATAGGGATATCAGAACACTTTGTAAAAGTTATGGGCAATTTTTCCGACTTCGGTTTGAGACCACTTTTCGAGCATTAAATTAAGAAAGTTAGAATATCTCGAGGTTAACCTAAATTATTGAAACAATCGTAAATGTTTAGGTTAACTTTTCTTTTGTTTATTAAAACACGATGTTTCGGCTGAGGCAAAAATTTCCGCCCAACTTTGAGTTGTTCGACAATTTTCTTCAATCGATTACATCAAAAGTATTAAATATCTCGGTTTATTTCGGGGTAAAAGATGACGTACGACATTCCCTAACAAAACTTCGTATATTATCGATGTTTTTACTCAAAATTGAGTTGAAAATCGCACAACACATATGATAAACTCTATTTAATTCAAACAACATAAGGTCTTCTGTTTTGTAAAACAATACTTTGCCTAAATTAATTTTGACTGGATGATGAATTAAATTCTTAGTTTCCCTCTCAACAGATACATCATTGGTACTTGTCACCCCGGTCACTAGATATCCGTAATAGCTCAGAGGAACGTATGTCGCGTTGAATGAAAGAGTCAGAGAGTGTGTGAGAGAGAATGTGTTTATAAGGTCGCGCACCCTAGAGCGCTCGCTCTTTAGTGTATCGAGACTCGACCGCCATTATGCATTGTCAATTCGCTATATCATTGTACCGAGAGATTTATTGTCACCGCAAATTAAGATATATATGAAAACCAGCGTGTTTTACAGAAGACCCAAGATATCACAATATCAAACATAATAATTTCGTAGTCCGTCTGCCCGTCTGTCCGTAAAGGCTGGAATTAAAACTTTAGATAATATGTGTTAGTAATAGAGATAATAGCAATCAGCGCGCGGAATTTTCTGCGCGATCCCACAATGTAAGTTGTTATTATTATTTCCCGTGGTTTTCACGGGTGTATGGCTAGTTTGATTCATAAACGTCAAACTTTTGTTTTGACAAATCAATTTCTTCCCAGTAAGTAGCACACATACATAAGCATACACACATCAAGGTTGCACAGCCATATAAGTACTATTTTTTAAATATACTGATAAAAATAATAGGGACCCTTCTTGTCCAGTGGCCATGACACTGGCTTCTCACACCGAGGGCTCCGGGTTCGATACCCGTTGAGGTCACAATGCATCGTGATTAATGATTTTCTAAAGCTACGTTGGTTTTGTGATGTCTTTCGCTACAGTAATTTAGCCTCGTGGCGTATTGTTTTATAAAAAGGTTTTATTATTCTGCAAACAAGCTTTGTAGAGATTGTTTTTGTCTTTGTAGACAATATATAGCTTTGAAGTACGTATTGAACAATAGGTTTTGTTGATCTAATACTCGAGTACTTGTTTTTATATCAGATGTATCAAAGGTACTCAGTCTGCTGGAAAGGTATTTCTGTATGGCCTTTGTATTGGGCAATTCTTCAGAATCAATATTTGGTTATTGCTCTGTTAACATCTTATATAATATATTATATAAGATGTTAACAGATATAACAATATCGATAATAATTAATTACTCACACAATGATATGCGATATTAATATATATAACTTAGATATAACAATATCGATAATAATTAATTACTCACACAATGATATGCGATATTGATATATCTTTCTCCAATACCTATGAGACATTAACACTTCGCAAGCCGTGACCTATACGACCAGAATGATCTTAATAATGATAATTTTGTCTTGATTTTTCAAAATGTAAAAATTATTTTATATACAGTTAAACCGCACATCACTTTATCAATTTTAATTTTCACTTAATATAGCTCACTCTACTTTGTATTACATACACTTTGATAACAATATAGACCGAGTGGTGTGTGAGAGATAATGAGCATGACGAGATGAGTTTTCTAAGGGGGCGGTTGGAGTCACACTGATGAACAGAGTGAGAAGTGCCGACATACTTACTTACTTATTTACCATCACGCCGTTTCCCCGCGGGGGTAGGCAGAGAGTATAGACCGCCACTCTCTTCTGTCACGACATACAGCTCTCGCTTCATCCACATTCATACATCTGCGCATGCAAGTTCGACGGTTTTTGAGGCTTCTAACGGGACCATCTTCCAGTATCTGGTTAATCTGGTCATGCCACGTCTTCCGCGGTCGCCCTCTCTTTCTGCCACGGTCAACACTTGCATTATATATATTTCATACCATTCTTTCCTCATTCATTCGCTCTTCATGCCCAAAGCAGCTAAGCGACTCTGTTTTAATTCTATGAATTATGCTGAAATTAGATTTACATTCATTCCTGATATCTTCATTTTTTACTCTATCATAAATGGATTTGCCACACAAATGTCTAAGCGATATCATCTCCAATTCATTCAGTCAACTTTAGTTCCTTTTCTGCCAGCTCCAGGTTTCACTTCCATACATCAGTGTCGGTACCAAAACTCAATTATGTATCGCTAGTTTTGCCTCGGTACATATATTTATATTGTAAAATATTGCATTCAAAGCGCCGTCACCTTATTCCCCGCAGTCACTCCCTCTCAATATCTTTCTCAACATTCCCTCTTCTATCGAACATACTTCCCAAGTACACAAACTCATCTACTTGTTACAAACATTCACTGCCTACTAGTATTTCAAACATTGTCATACTTTTCTCATTCTCCTTCTACATAAGGCACACATTCGGCATGGAGATAAATCACAAATGAGATGGTTTGGGCATGTTTTAAGTATGCCAAGAGAATGAAGAAGTACCTATCGTCTTGAGAATTCCGGAAGAAAGGTGACCGATAACTACAGAAAAAATATACGATGACAGGACGAGTGATGACTGGTTATTACAAAACAGGCAAATATGGAAACACCTTCTCGAGCCTTTGGGCTCCGGATTACATTACAATAAAGATATGAAGATAGTGATAATGATGAAATCCTTTTTTACATTGTTAAAGGAAACTGTACGTTTAGCTTTAATTCTTAAGCCCTGGGATTATCTTCAGTAATGCTTCAAAAATAAGCCTCGGCAAAAGCGCGCCGTAATGGAACGTAATGCGCTATAACTGAATGAGAGCTGATATCTTTAAAGTCGTTTTTCAAAACGGCGAGGATCTATCTCCTTTCATCTGGCGAGTAATGTACTGTGCCGGAGTGAAATGGGTAGATTTTTAAGGGCTGCGCTTCAATCGAGATATTCTGTCAATTTCCTGTGAGCGTAATCCGCTCGGAGATGCCAACACTAGATTATGAAGGAGTTATCTTGTTTCGCGTCGGAGGTTTGGATTTTTAACTGCAGCTAACTTCTCGCGTATACTTAGTGAGAAAATAAAACCTTCGTACCTCCTCCGACTTGTGTGCTCCGGATATTAAAAATATTACTAAGCTTTGAAAGCGCGGATTTAACTTATTATTTTGGCGTAAGCGATGTTGTATGATCGACAAACGATTTACGCGACTGGTTTAGATAGTTATGCACAATATTTCAACAATCTTGACATCATCATATATATTTTAAAGTTATTGTTTAAATGTTTACATTTATGTATACATATATGTAAATTGGAAAAATTTTGGTTTTGTTTTAATACATGCTCACTTATCATCAGAGTTTATTTTTTCTGAGCTCAGAATTTCAGAAAATTTATTTTTTTAAACATGCTGTTATAATTTAGATTTCGTCAGCTTATCAAAATGTATTTTTTACGAGTCTCATTTAAGGAAGCTTCCAATTTATAAAGTAAAAAAAACAATAGTGTTTTGAAAGAAAATGGCGAATTAAGGTGATTTAATAAAATAAAAACAATTTATTAGAAATATTTGATGAAAATGTGATTTTATAAAATTTGTCATATCCATTATTTTAAAACACAGAATAAATTTTTAACGTTGGTTAATGGTCTTGAAGTATTCTGATCACATCAAAAGTGCATTGAAACTTTCTGGAAATTTCCATGAAACTGAAAAGTTTACATAGAAGTTTTAAATAAGTAATGGCATAAGTGTTCTTCGATAGATACAAAAAATCACTAGTTCAATAAATACACTAAATTATGATAAGTTTTGTCAGTATCCCGAAGTTAATTATTTTTTTTTATGAATAAAAATTTTATTAGACGTAGTTATTTATTTAGAGCATGTGATCATTAAAACCGAATAGATAAATTATAAATATAAACAGAAAATATATGTGCTGTGCAAATCGATTGAACATTTCACAGATTACAATTTGATATTATTCTTATAAAATTTATTCTGAAGCGATTACTACGTAAGTTCAAAAATGATAACCTTTATGATAAACTGCTACAAACCTATCTACTAAGAGTTTAATTTTCCGTTTTGCAGTGTATGTAAAGTTGTAAATGTACAGCATTTTTTTAAGATATGTAGAGAAAATAAGGTGAATCAATTTGAAATATAGGTAGATATATTCGGTAATTTTAGGTAAATAAAGGTAGACATATTCGGAACATTTTAAACACATAAGGTATTGAAATCTTTTGCGATAACGGTATTTTTGCCGTTTTTTCTAATCGATTCTTGTGATTTGTTAATTAAGAGATATTAATCGTTTGTGATTTATTTTTTCAAATACAATTATGAACTACAAAAAAGAATTATTGAGTTGGAACATGACTACAAATAACATACGATTATAGTTAAATTAATTAAAAATTTTAGAAATCAGTTAAACTATTAGCTGCAAATCGAATATTATAAATAACCTGGTCTCATTCTGCAAATATTTACCTTTTTAATTTATATTCACTTAAGTCCTTAATAATTTATCCATCTCCCATATAAGTATTTCAATTTTTTTTTTAATGTCTTTATTTCGAATTTTAATTTTAATATAAGTAATATCATGATAAAGGGATCATTGGCCCCCATATATGTTTATAATTCAACAAATTAGTGATTTATTAATAAAGTGTTTTATTGTTTTTATATAGTATTATTTTTATCCGAATGCGAAATTTTCACTCGAAAATTATGTAGACAAATAATATTTCCAAAACATGACTAACATTATCCACAATAACATTTGTGGTATAACCTGTTCGATATAAACATTGTGAAATTAATTAATCGAAAATTCTTTTGAAATCGTACATAATTAAACGTTTGACATAAAGGCTGTCATACACTCAAAATTACAGCTGATCAAATTACAGAGATAATTGAATACATTTCGAATATGAAAATAGCAGCCAAGGTGTGGGAGGGAGATGGCACGAATATGGAACGGGACCATTAATTGAGTTTACAGCAGGTACATTAGAGGGAGACGTCGCGAGTAAGGTTTCATTAAGTGGGAAATTTGATCAAAACAACCCTTAAATCTTGATTAACAGTGGAAAATAAATCAGAATTACTCGCGCTATACGCCCCGTTCAGTCAAATAATTCCGTTTTGTAGACCTGCCAAAGCCTGTCGTACAGCACGCAATAATTATTGTGGAAATTTAAGTATACACTGGAATACCTATTTGTGTATGAAAGTCTTTAAAAAGCTTGGAACATTTAATTAATCATACCTAGATGATTTATTCAAGAATGTTTTGTGGAAGGACAGGAAAAGCATTTTTCGTAAAAATATATAGTTTACATCTTAGAAGAGTATATTTTTCTATTAGGTTGTGAGACTTATAGCAAAATACGTAAGGAAGAATATATTTTTCTATTAGGTTGTGAGGCGTACAGCCAAATACTCATAAGAGAGTATATTTTTCTATTAGATTGTGAGACTTACAGCGAAATACGCAAAGAAGAGTCTATTTTTCTATTAGGTTGTGAGGCTTACAGCGAAATACGCATTAGAGAGTATATTTTTCTATTATATTGTGATACTTATAGCGAAATACGCAAAGAAGAGTATATTTTTCTATTAGATTGTGAGGCTTATAAGAAAATACGCATAGGAGAGTATATTTTTCTATTAGGTTGGGAGACTTATAGAGAAATACGCATATATCCATACATTCTACCACATCTTACACTCTGGCCATCAAGGGCGATTGTGAAAGTAGCCGTGGAAGACCAAAAAGCTACCAAACAAGAAACATATTTTTTAGCATTAAACCTGCTATAATTAGGTGAATTTTGCAAATAAAATTCACAAAATTATTACCTACCTGCCAGCACATGACTTGTTTTCTTACTCTGAGTATTGTGGTTGCTCGAACGTGTGAATTTCAAAAATATAAAATGTAAATAAGGCACTCATGGACACTGAATGAAAGATATGTCTCCCATGGTAAATATATATTAATTCAATCAATAGATGTATATTTCGTAAAATTTTTCGTCAAGATTTTTCAAATGAATTTTCGTGGTGTACGGGGCTGAGACGTTTACGCATCAGAAACCTGGATCTATTTACCTAGAAATCAAAAATACAACCAAAAATGTTATAAAGTTATTTAGGAATTTTTTCTCATCGTTAACACGTACACGCATATAATACACGTGAATTTCTTTAAGACATTTTTTATGATGTCGTAACAATACCATTGATTTTATACGAGAATATTTTCGTTACACTGGAGCGATCTTTTCACATCTCGGCAATCAAATTCTACTGAGTCAAATGACATAAAAGCCTTCGTTTTTCCATCTATTATTCCAGCATTATCATACGTATTGCTTTTTGTAACCTTCCGATTCTACTGTCGCCGTGATCGATTTTCGATTTCATAACCGCGTTGATTTATAGAATAGAGTGATATGTTTTTTTTTTGTAAAAATGATATTTTCTTATTTTTGTTTGCAGCAGTTTGAAATAGTAAGCCAATAAACTTCCTGGGCCTTTACTGCTCGTCTTGAATAATTAGATGCAGGATCCTATATATATTTTTTTTAATATCTCATGACGTGGTCAAAATAATGCAGTTTACGTGTTTATCGTTTACGTTTACGTTTTGTTATTCGTTTTATTATTCGTTATCCTATCGTTCCAGATTTTTTTTAGTTACTTCTGTAGGTCTTCTTCTTCTTCCTTACAATGTCCCAACTCGTTGCCTAGGTACGCTGTTGGGGTCGGCTTTTCTCGTTCTCAGGATATATCTTCTTCGGTTCTGGGTATCGCTTTCATCCAGGAGTTCTTTGGTCTTCGAGTGTTTGCAATCTATGAAGAACTAGGAACACTTCAAGAAGAGCCTAAAAACTCGTTTTTTCGGGATGCGCCTTTGAAGCGTCTCTTACGCAAAAATGGCGCTATATAAATTAACATAAACATAAACATAAACGTAAGCAGAAACAGCCACTCCCCTTTTCCATGCACCTCCCTTACACAAAATTTGTTTAGCTTAGTTGTTACCTGAAGATGAGAGTAACTAACAAATAGTAGTGACAAAAGCCTAAACAAATAGCATTGAATATGTAGTACAAAGTTAACTTTTTGAAAAAATCTATCTACTCAAAAATTTACCAATGTTTTATTTAATTTCCAATCATCTACTTTCCGCATAACCAACCCCACGACAAAATGCCGTTCGCGCCAAATCGAATTCAAAATGGCGGCAACTGGCTCTTAACAATTTTAATTACAAACGAGGTTTAGAAAAAATAATTGTGTAACATACAATTTCCGGTGGCCATTTGCATTTTCGGTCACGCTTGTTGACATTTCATTTCGGCCGAAATTAGTTGAACGATTACTCTTCGCATTTGGTAGGAAATGGTCGCAAAACGGTTTTTAATTTTGCCAAGTCGGAAAAATGCGGGCGTTCTCTATAAATGTTCCAAGTACTAGGTAGAGTATGGCGACTGTAAGAATGCGCTTGAAGTAATCCGCGCAGAAACGCTACAAACCGTATTGTCACGGTCTCGCGGCTGTGGGTGGCACAATTAAAGCGTTATTAATTTCTTCTTAAAAAATAGTAAAATAATTTTGTGATGACATTATTAATATAATTCATAAAAAAAGTAACCCATAAAAAACAAGTTTTATTATACTCCCTTTCTCATTTACTAGTGGAAACTGGTTTGGCGCTTAACCTAAGCGTGGGGCTTCGGTCGGGCGACGCTACGAAAGGGAGTAATAAAAAAATTACAAAAATCCAAAATTATACTATAATCAGGTTTCGCGTCTACCAGACGCGTTGAAATATTTTCATACAACTTAATAAGTTGTATGAAAAAACCATTCAAAATTTGAAAAAATCCAAAAACTTATTAATTTTTTTTAACGAAAATTTGAAAAATCTTCTTGATCGTCGCCACGAGTCTGATTGCAAAGTTTCAGCTCAATTGGATCACGGGTTTAAAATGGATCCAAAGTTTTTTCGTCAGGCAAGAAGACAAGCAGACGCCACGAGTTAATATAAAGGGAGTAATAAACCTAGTTTTCATCACTTTTTATTTTGAAAATATCAACATGTTTCAAGGCCTATGGCTACTTTGTATACAAACAAAAAAATAAATTCAAAAATCGAAGTACAGACAATCAAAATATTAAAAAAGTTATATATGGAAAATGAATAATAATAAAATACCTACTTATGAAAATAAATTTACAAGATAACTATTTGTTAAAAGAACCTGGTTATTTAAAATATTTAATTTACTATTAACACTTCTTCTTATTTCCATAAATTTATAATTTATCAAACTTTTGTTCTGTATAATTTTTAAAACCTCATTAATATCAAAAGAATGATCCATAACCAAAAGATGGTTAGAAAATTCAGTGTTATTATTGCTAAATTCGATTTTTGAATTTATTTTTTTGTTGGTATACAATTGTATCCTGACGAAGGGGTCACAGGCCTTGTTATATGTTGATATTTTCAATATAAAAAAGTGGTGAAAACTTAATTTAGTTTATTAATTATATTTAATCGGAGCACCGATCTTTTATTTACACCAATTTCGTAATTTGTACTTTCTAACACTAGAATATTCCACACAGGTAGATTGGTCGCCCTTCTTGTGTGGTCGGGTATCTCTTCTTCTGTCCAAACTTTTTGAATTAGGTTATGCAGGTATTGCGCCTGCTGCTTTAGACAATTCAGCCACCAGCTCGTCTGACTAAGGGAATTTGTTGTTTTTCAGTTGTTCTACCACATAACACCTCGTATTATATTTGTACTGCAAAATATATGAAGCTACGAAAATAAAATTGAAAAGAAATCGATAAAGTCGGATCAATACAATATTCTCACTGGAAACATATCGGTAGAATTTATTTAAAAGATTATGGGAACCATCTTGAGCACAAATAAGACGAAGAAAAAAATGTACACTGAGACTGAAATCCAGGAACGAGTTCTTATCTCAAAATTTTATGATATTACAGTGCAATGAAGATCTTTAATGAAATTCCAGAAAAATTACGAAAAAAGTAAAAAAATTCTTAACTTTAAATCTAAGCTTTATTTTGTAAATGTGTAGGAAGTTTACTTAAGATAAAGAAAGAAGTTTACTTAAGATAAAGAAAACATTAAAAAATATTGTATTTTAAAGGAGAGGATAAAACTAGGATCTTCTAAATATGACGGATAACGGAACGTACCGTTAAGCCAGATGAACATCAAAAAAAAAAAGATTGTCATATGTCGTAATCCAAGGTTTTAATATAAATTTAAATGTAGATTTTATTAAAATTTTACTCCCTTTATATTAACTCGTGGCGTCTGCTTGCTTGACGAAAAAACTTTGGATCCATTTTTAACTCTTTTCCCGTGATCCAATCGAGCTGAAACTTCGCTAGCAGACTCGTGGTGACGATCAAGAAGATCTATCAAATTTTCGTTAAAAAATATAATAAACTTTTGGATCTTTCAAATTTTTAATGGTTTTTTCATACAACTTAGTAAGTTGTATAGAAATATTTCAACACGTCTGGTAGACACGGAACCTGATTATAGTATAATTTTGGATTTTTGGAATTTTTTTATTACTCCCTTTCGTAGCGTCGCTCGACCGAAGCCCAACGCGTAGGTTAAGCGCCAAACCAGTTTCCACTAGTAAATGAGAAAGGGAGTATAATAAAAACTTGTTTTTTATGGGTTACTTTTTTATCCTTTTATTTATGGAATCAATAATAATATAAAATAATAAATATTTTTATTTTTAAATAACTACACTTCAAGTATCAAATTACGAGCTTATTAAAGCCACCTATTAAAGCTCAAAACCGTCGAAATGACCACTCTGGGAATTGTAGTATTAATATAATTCAGGGTTAAATTGCACCATGAGACTTTCTCCCCTCCCTTAACTTGGCATATAACGAAGGGTTTAAAGATAATTTTGAAAAGGTGGCTCACCTCAAGATGGGCCCTATAAGGTATTTACAAAGGTGTGATGCACACGGCAAGCGCATTTTACCACGAGGCCGCCCGCCTTCCGAGGTATTACCATAAAAGTTTATTGCGTACTATTTAGCGATTCCGGTACGTGGTTTTAATAGGGTGATCATTAAGATACACCACCCTGCACTTTGGGCTATCTGGGGGTGTTTAGTGTCATGAAATCGGAAGGGATGGAAGCGTGGAAGTCATCAGTGCACGCTATGGTGGAAAATTTCGATTGCCATCACATTATTTAGGTTTTGAAATTATTTTTAACAAGCTTTAAAATGACCAAACACACGCTACACATATATAGATATATCAGTACTCTATTATATAAGAAAAAATGCAGAGTAAACAAATCCTACGATTTAGAATCTCGTATATTTTACATCCACGTGTTCTTGTGCAGAACCTTATTAATGAAAGATCGAATAAAAAAATGCTTCATGAATTTCTCATAAATAAATGCCATTTCAGTATTTCAATTATTTTTCTCGATTTATTATATATAAATGATTATTATGTACTCTGCGTTATTATTTGAATGGGAATATTTTGTCAAACGAAAGACATCTACACATTTCTGACAAATTCTTCCCAATAAGTTTAACGATCTCTTACAGCTCAGTGTACAAGCGAATATAGAAGAAGTATATATAAAAAGTGGATAAGTTAACTACGCAACCCTATTCAATTCCACATCTTAAATCAACATAAACACACTAAACACATCACCTCAAAGTACATAATTTTATAGATGTTATTGTAAGTGATTAATAGATGTATGAAGCAGATATTTTTCTTTCTAAAACATTCACATGCATTGTAAGCTTCAATTTAAATAATTAAAACATACTGAAATTTGGTGGCCAACTTGGATATAAAATTGCAAACGAAAAAGCTTATTACTATTTATTTTATTCTCGACGAATTTTAGAAGTTTTGATATAAGAAATGAAAAAAGAGATGAGAAATATATATTGACAAAGTCAATATAGTCTATAGTATTATAATTCGATTATAGTTTTAACCTGAGTTTAGATGAGGACCCTATTATAAGCTTCAATAATCGATGACTAAGACACAAGGAGCATTTTCATCTCTCTGCCTACCGATGAGGGAAAAGTGTGATATTTTTATTTCAATTATCATTAATTTAACGAAACATTTATTTCCCTGCTGTGTTACAATTAGGGATGCAACATCCCTCATAAAAAACATCGATCATGTAACATCGAGGTTTTCAAAATAAAAACGTCGATGTCGAAAACATCTGTGTTTATGTTTACAATATATCGATGTTTTGGAAAAAAAATCTGTTCTAAATGAAACGAATACCTATAAATGTTATAATAATTCAATATAATAAATATAAATAAAAAATTCAAATTTAAAAAATGAAGTATGTGAGCCATTAGGAACCTATAGAATTAATTAATATAATGCTACCATTTAATGCATAACTTATACCTAACTAGAGTGCAATAATTTACGGAATACATTATTCCGCAAATGCTGATAAATTTTATTCATATAATGAATGCCAAACATTTCACTCAAAATAATTATCTTTAAATAAATTAGAATAAAACATATGATGCTTAAATATTAAAACCTTTTTTAGCAATATATTTCAATAATTTACCATTAATTATGGTATATTTTAAATAGTTGTTCCAGTGCTAGTAATATTTTAATGTAATGTGATATGGTGTCTTGTCTATTTATCTATACCTATAAAACTCAATGTCTCTATCTGTCTGTCTGTTTTCTACAAAAATCTTCACCGTTTATCTGATTCATTTCAAATTTTGCTACTTATGCTTTAGGACCCGGTGGGTAACAAAGACGATATTTCCACCTACACTTTTACCCCTTTCCCTCCCCCTGATATATGCAAATCTGTACCGTTCGACCGATCGCACTCAAAATTTGGAAACTTATTATTTAGGGCCTGGCGGGTAACAATGGCTACATTTTCCCCCTATTATTTTTGCCCTCACTCTCCCTCTGATATATTTTCGATGCAAATCTGTACCGTTTGATTGATCGGACTCAGAATTTGGAAGCTTATTGTTTAGAACCCGGCGGGTAACACAGGCGACATAACATCCTATTCTTTTACCACTTCTCCCCCCTTTGATATATTTTCGATGCAAATCTATACCTTTCGACCAATCGGACTCAAAATTTACAAGCTTATTCCTTAGGGCCCGGCGGGTAACAATGGTGACATTTTCTACCTATTATTTTTGCTCTCATATATCTCATATCTCCCTCTGATATATTTTCGATGCAAATCTGTACCGTTTGATTGATCGGACTCAGAATTTGGAAGCTTATTGTTTAGAACCCGGCGGGTAACATAGGTGACATTTCCCCCCTCTCTTTTACCCTTTCCCTTCCCCTTGATATATTTTCGATGCAAATCTATATCATTCGAATCGAACCTTTGTTTCACCCAAAAAAACTTATTTTAAAAATCCTTAACCTGTGCAACACTGGCAGGCGCGTGCAGTGGAGACATTGAAGCATGACTTTTGTGTAAACTTATATTTTGGAAAAAAAAATAAAAATCAAATATTTATGATACAAATTTTTATGATATCTCAAAATAAGAATGCTATGATAACAATTGTGATAGAAATATTACGAAATATATGTAGTATTCCGATTTTTTTTTCCAAATAATTGGTTACGTAAAAGTCATGCTGCGATGTTCCCACTGCACGCCCCTGAACGCCGGGTACGAACAGCTAGTCTTTAATAAGTGGATGTATCAGCGGATTCACGATTTTGTTTAACTTTAAGATTATTTAAAAGAGAAAACGCCATTTAAATATCTGTTGAAATATGATTGCTCGTTACTTTTAGTAAATTAATAATTGACTCTTAATCTTAAAAAAAATATTTATCTCTCACCTGAAAAATTGACGATATATAAATAGATTTTTAAGTCAACAAAATATCACGCCTTTTAAATTTAAATAACACTTACGTTCAAGTTTTCCAGAAAACTCAGTATGTAATTAAAACAAAATAATATTATACGGAAATTATGCGCTGAACCTTAAACTCCTTTATACCAATAAATAAAGTAAGCCTACTTCAAACAACTGCCAGAGGAAACTCATTAGCCGAAATTTTATTCAAAATGAATACCAGGAGAACAGGAATTGTGGAGAGGTACAACAGGAACTTGAAGTCAGCCCATCTAAAACTTTCACGTATGACTTCAACCATTACACATAGTTCTAAAGCCGGCCCACCTCCAGACTCGGATGGTTGTTGAGAACAGGAAACAAGTCATTTAAATTTATCATTCGGTTGTACCTTTTAAATTTAAACGAATCGGTTTTTAGACAATATTATTATTTACAGGTTCACAGACTACTTATACAAACAACATTAATTATTATTACACTTTCATGAATATTAAGAAATTATTTATAATTACTATTTTCTGTGACTTGAAAGGCAATACGATTTAAAAGGGCAGAATAAAGTACAAAAAATATTCAAAATGCTACAACGAGTTTGGAACGAAAACTGAGGGAATAAGACGCAAAAGTGTATCTTTGCGTGTGACAAGAATATAGAGTCAAAATATGAAAATCTGTCAAAGAATATCAATTTCACTTATTGATAACTGATTTTGAATGTATGTTTGTGTATTTTAGTAACATTTCATCAAAAACTTATTTATTTTAAAATCTTCACTCTGGTTTTCAAATCAGTTACAAAAACAATCTAACTTTTGTCTGCTGGAATGTGGCACATTTGCTACTAATACACTCGATGATCAATTAATATAGGTACTTTAACATTCAATATTTACCTGATTAAGCCCAGAATTTTCCCATTCTGTTGATAAAACAGTATTTATTAATACTACGCCATAATTTGCTCAATTTTATGCATCTATTTTAGAATTTTTAATCGGCGTTTAAATCAGTAAACACACGTATTTACCACTGTTATTTTATTATGAAGTTATTGCGATCCAAAATAATTTTTTTAAGTGAAAGAAAAAAAGCGTTTTAAGTCGTACATACGTGTATAACATCTTCCTCATTGACGACTCCGTAGATATATTATAACCGTGGCAATGTATTCTATAATTACTCCCTTTCTTTTAACTCGTGGCGTCTGATTGCTTGCTTGTCTGACGAAAAAACTTTGGATCGACTTTTAACCCCTTTTCCGTGATCCAATCGAGCTGAAACTTTGCAAGAAGACTCGTGGCGACGATCAAGAATATCTATCAAATTTTCGTTAAAAAAATTTAAAAATTAGAGTATAATTTTGGATTTTTCAAATTTTTAATGGTTTTTTTATACAACTCAGTAAGTTGTATGAAAAACTCCGACGCATCTGGTAGACACGAAACCCGAAAATGAGAAAGGGAGTATTGTAAAAACTTGGTTTTAAAAACGGGTTAGTTTTTCTATTAGCAAAATTGTACTTCCCTTTAAGTGAAAATTGACCAAAAACAGTGGTATATAAATTATCTATTATTTTTTTTTTGTGGTTGGTGTTGCGTTAATAGTTATTTTTATTATAATACTAGTACACGAAGCCAATTAGAAGTGGAAAGGACCATGACCTATCCTAGAACTACAGCGCTTGGCGTCTCGTTCTTATGTTTTATTGAATTTATTATCACATAAACTTGTAAAGGTACTTTAAATTATCTCAGTCTACTTAAGTTGTATTAAAATTACATAAATTTCTACGTTACCTAACGTTCAAAAATTGTGTACCTCAGCGCGAAATTCAACATTGTGTAATATATTTGACTTTCCAACAATAATATTTACCGAATTATCCGGCTAAGTCATCCGTTTTATAATACTGCCATAGCGAAAAATACATATTTACATTCACCCTTTTCAATACAGGCGGGGGAAAGGAAGTAAACAAGGAGATTCGAGGGAAAATTTCCATAAATTACTGTGTTTCATTTTCACACTTCCTCATAGACGCGGAAAGGGTTACATAAATAATAATGGCCGTCTTAATAAGGAAACGAACAGCATAACGATTTAATGTATAGCCGGAAGCCAGCACGCTCATAATAATTGTGCTGATATATAATTTGTGATCTGTAGCACTATGGCCAATAAGAATCTGTCAAAGGAAGCAAGACTAGCGGTACATAATGGCGTTCTACTGCCAACCCTAATGTATGGAAGTGAATCCTGGAATTGGCAAAAGAGGAATGAAAGTAGACTGAATGCGGTAGAAATGCGGTCACTTAGATGCTTGTGTGGAAAATCTTTGGTAGTTAGAGTAAAGAATGAACAAATTAGACGTGAATGCAATGCTGGCTGTAGTGTGGTAGATAGAATAAAGAAAGGAGTGTTGAGATGGTTAGGTCATGTGGAATGTATGAGCGAGGAAAGGATGGTTAAGAAAATATATGAGTCGAGTGTTGAAGGCAACAGAAATAGAGGGCGTCCGCGAAAGACCTGGCATGATCAGATACAACAAGTGTTTGAGGATGGCCCTGTTAAAAACCGCAACAACCGTAGAACTTGTATGAGAAGATGTATGAATGTGGCCGAAGCAAAAGTGGGGTGCCAGGATAGAAGAGTGTGGCGTTCAATCCTCTCTGCCTAACCTTGCGGGGAAACGGCGTGATGGTTAGTTAGTTAGTTTAGTTTGTAGCACTACAAATATCATCGTTAGAATCATATGTCAAGGATCTCATGCAAGACAGCTTCTTGTCAAAATATTTTTATACATTAAAATGTAGAAATAATGTTATATACAACATTTTGACGAAGTCACTGTCATCATCTTCAAAATGGTATTAAATCACTTTAATCAACAGAAAGCGATCTCTACTTCAAGATCAACAATAGAACCAGGAACACTTCAAGAAGAGCCTAAAAACTCATTTTTTGGAATGTCGCACCTGTAAAGCGCATTTGAAGCGAAATTGAAGTGAACTCAAAAATGGCGCTATATAAATTAGCATAAACATAAACAATTGTAACAAGATATATTTTAGATAAAATAATTCTAAAAAACCATACAACTCATATATGACGTCCACCAAATTCTTACGGTGATCTGGGACTACGTGCCGTATAGCGGGTTGACCAATAGGTCTTATCGAGAACTTTGTAAGAGAAACAAAAGAGAAGAACTAAGCTACAAGCTTTGGCAATACGTAGTCCACACCATTTACCTACATAATTCCTTCTTTGATCGTACATAAAACTGTTTACACGTGCTTAGCCTTATAACTTCAACCATCTTGTTACATTTTTATTATAATCGTACTGTGTAAATCTCGAAGTAAACTAGAGTTTACATAGCATTTGTATTCTATTCGTACTACCTTATGCTTCACTTGTGCTTGCTTGTCACATATACCTTTATACACCTAAATACTTCAAGACACACACGGAAAATTCAGTGGGTAAGAATTATCTTCAACTACTCTCTCAAATCTACTAGTCAGGTAGACTATCTCCCAACACGAGTATTTATAAATCTTGGTTTCGTTCTTAGAATACCAAAAAATTGTTCCGACATAGCAACAATTTATAAATCCATCGTCATAAGATTATTGGATTTCTTATCAACGATAATCTAAGTAGAAGTTCACAACTACAAAGTAGAATAAATTCAAACCGTTAGAAAAAAATACTGAAGTGAAGACCCAATGGTCATCGAATAATAATTAGTAGTCAGCTTCTCAATAATTTCACTAGTCGACTAGAATAAATATTCCTGTCCGATCAATCGAATCTCAAACCTTCAGATTAAGTTTAACATTACCATTTCTACCCTATTTCTCTCTTCTGCCTAGAATACTTCATTTTTTCAAAATATTATTCATTAACCCTAACCCGTATTCGTGTTGTCAGTTTGAAAGAAAAATGTATCATATATATGATTAACAATTACATGCTAACATAGTTCACTTTCAAACGCCAAATGGAATTGTCGATTCAAACAATAAGGCCGGTGTCACACTGCGCGTCTTTTCCGTCGCGTGAAATTGGCAAAGTAAGCGCTTGTTCAGACACAGCGGGAACCGTGCCGTTTCAGAATCGCATGAGATCCGTGCGGGTCTCATTTACCTAGGTTTGTATGTGATCGTTCAGACACAACCGTGCGGTTAGTCAACCGCTGCGGTGCCCGCAACCCAACCGCTAGAAAATAGACCCGCACGGCGCCCGCACGATCCTATTACTATGGTGCCTTACGAGAGCGTTCAGTCGCGTTGCGGGCACCGCACGGTTCCATGTCACAACAGGAGCACGCGTGGATTATATTCTGTTTTCTATGGTTATGGATCGCTTTGACACTGAATTTTTTATTGATGAAGTGGAGAAAAGACCTGTAATATGGGAGAAAAGACCTGTAATAGTGTGAGGATTACTCAAATATGCCAAGAACCCAACTTGGCAGGAGTTGGTGGAGATATTTGAAAATGGTGGAAAAAATGAGTATTTTAGAGAAGTGGGTATTTATTCACCAAAAATGAACTAACAGAATGATATTTATGTGTCTTGCCATGGAACACGGCCGTCGTTAACAAAGTAATGAGCGAATATATCTCTGATACTCAAAGATGGAGAACGGCACCAGAACTGTCAAACTGACGTTTATTTTCGCGCGCACAAATCGCTTATTAGCCGCGGCTGTGTGAACAGATGACACAAATCGCGTGTTTTGAGACGCGATTCTGAAACTGAACTCTGGTTCCCGCTGTGTCTGAACAAGCGCTAAATGGGTCGGCCGATCATCCGCGTAATGTGTTTGATAAGCACATATTGTATGGAAATAAATAAATGTAACGACATTCAACTACTGAAGAGATGCGACGGAAAATCCACTTAGTGTGCCACCGGCCTTAAAGTGTATTCTTGGACCTTTTTATTTTCGTTGAATTTTCAAGTAGTAAATTAAGATAGTGAAAATATGATTTTATTACAATTTTTTGACAATGGAGACTAACTCAATATACAACTCACTCTTGGATCGCCAGGATTATATCGTTCTTAAGGATTATATCGGATTTTCTCTCCTTGTAATCTTTGTCCTCGAGAGATGTACTCGTATTTTTACTTCTAAAAATATTTAAGTTACTCTTAAGTATCATATATATTGCTAGTTCAACCTATTGGAGTAAGACGTTGATCCGTCTATGTGTAAATTATGTAGTCTATCCCTGAGTGGCCGCAATGTTTATATTAACTTCTCAGTAAACAATTTAATAGATTGTAATTTTGCGAATTCAAAAATATATATTATTTTAATTTTTAATAAGATTATGATCATTATGTTAAGGCTAACCACAACAAGCTGAACGTTATTCATAATGTGATAGAATTTGCTTTGGCATACGATGCAAAATGATAAATGATGATGATGTTCTTTGATAAATTCAGTGTGTCACACTGTTTCTATTGCTTTGATTACGTTATAGCAGTGGCGTGCAGTGGGTATAAACTTAGGTTATGCTGTGACCGACTATATACCTATATTAAAATAATATATATACGCATATACCTATAAGGGTATATTCATTTAATTTTTTTTTAACTATATATAATGAACTATTTTGAGAAGCTTCAATCCACAAAAATATCTGCATTATAAAAGAAGTATTGTAAACAATATTTCCTAAATAAATAAATATTTTATATAGTTATAGCTAATTCGGCGAAAAATTTCTATATATTTCGAAGACGATTTATATATAATTAAATCAGGAACAATACTAATTTCAGATATACGTTTCTTTTCACAAAAATAAATCAAACATTTTATGATATCATTATAATATGACAGATAACAGATGGTATTTGTCGTATTCGTATTTACATTTACCATAGAGAAGACATAAAATTTACACCGAAAATTTTGGGCGGAATTTGTAAAAATAACATTTCTGCATGACGTGCGCCTGGCATAGGACCTTTCAAAGAAGGACGCTATTGCACAAAACTCGCAGCATTAAAAATACACGGTTTTTTCTCGACTTGACTATATCTGTGGAACAAATTGGTTGGCGAAATAAATGAAGAATTGACATGATGTTAAGCACAGAAAAGTCGGAAATAAAACTTCTAGCCGTAGGACAAATTACGGCTAGAATTTTAAATCAACTTTTTCTTAAGATAAGGATTATTTAATTAATATTTGTTTCTCAGAATCTTTACTAATGCATAGCTTTTTTGCTTGTATGCGCTGCACGCCACTGCGTTATAATAAATTCCGTTCAATGTTCGTTCGTAGAAAGACTTCTCGACCTGGTATTCCTTTATTCACTTTTGCTGATATGATATGAACACTGTGCTCAGGAATATCGCGTATTGTAATATCACCATCACGAATCACTGGTTACACTCTCTCCCTTTGTCCGGTCACAGAGATCTCCAAGCCTATTTTACACTAAGTTCTATAACATCAACCTAGGCTGTTTCTCTTCTTTATCTGAGTAGAATGAGCAACCTTGATGTATTATTTATGACACAAGCGCAGTCCAAAAGCGAAATGATGTGCGAAGCATACGTTAAGAGTAGAGTAGGATATATGATACCCTTCTGGGGAACCGGAAATAAGACAAACCGAAACAGAAGCCAACAACTGCAAAACAAAATACTGAAAATTGTCTAGAATTTTATATACAGCAATTAAACATTGATAACATTAAAAAAATCCAAACACTAAACTTCATTCACAAGCTCGCAAACATAAGCGAAGTACAAGACGAAGACATTAAATTACACAAGATAAATTAAATTAAGGTAAATTCCGAATATAATTTCTTTATCATAAAAAGTGTATTGTTTACTGATTGTAATCAAAATGTTTATACTCTAAATTTACTATAGGACCATCTATCAGGATTCATAACGACAATGACGATGGTCTATTTGTTAGATAAAAATAAAATAATAAACAATAGAATAAAGTACAAAACTAAACAAAGAAGCCAAAGAAAAAGTGCTGCTAGAGGAAAATTATAATTTAAACCATAGTTTAATATTCGAAAAACACTAACCCATAAAAATCAAGTTTTTATGACACTCCCTTTCACATTTACTAGTGGAAACTGGTTTGGCGCTTAACCTACGCGTTGAGCTTCGGTCGAGCGACGCTACGAAAAGGAGTAATAAAAATTTTCAAAAATCCAAAATTATACTATAATCAGGTTCCGAGCCTGATTATAGTATAATTTTGGAACGTTGAAATATTTTCACACAACTTAGTAAGTTGTATGAAAAAACCATTAAAAATTTGAAAAATCCAAAAATTGTTTATTTCTTTTAACGAAAATTTGATAGATCTTTTTGATTGTCGCCACGAGTCTGCTTGCAAAGTTGCACCTCGATTGGATCATGGAAAAAGGATTAAAAATCGATCCAAAGTTTTTTCGTCAAGCAAGTAGACGCCACGAGTTAATATAAAGGGAGTGATAAGAAAATACAAAGAAATGCCACATGGGTCGCTTAACCATTTTGCTGATGGACGCCACAATTCACAGGCAAGGGGTATTTTATTAAAGATTATCTTTTACTACGGCCGCCTAGTATGGACTGGGCCCAACGTGAGAAACTGGTTGCCCCAAAATTCCCAGCAAGAACAAGCCCCGGCCCAGCTCAAAGTGTGAGCCGGCGGGAGGGAAGCCGCCATTTCGCGTGACGTCATAATAACATGCAGCGGTTTCGTTCCAATATGTTAGCGTTGACGGCGCCCGAGAATAATGGGTCGTTTGGAAATCCAATTTATATTTTATTGATATATGGCTACACCCAGTGTACACGATAATTAAAGTACAACCACAATTAACAGCATTTAGTATAGAAATAATATTTTTAATTTTAATTAAGATAAAATTACAGAAGTCTCACAGAGACGAAGCTACGAAAATGAGAAACGAGTGTGGAAGTACCTTTATAGGATTGCCTAAGATTGTGTACAGTGATCACTTAAGTAAGCTCATACAGGTTATAAGCCAAGGGCCATCGTATAAAGAGACGTTGACACACGTTTCTCATATTCATAGCTTCGTCTCTGTGAGACTTCTATAATGTTATCTTAATTAATTAATCATCCCTCTGGGGACAGACTCCAGTAACTGTGTTGTTAGAACATTAGAACATAGAAAAATTCTAAATTATTTCAACCTATTCGATTTTTTACTTAGTAACTAATTTATTTACTTGCCTTCACGCCATTTCTGCATGGGGGTAGGCAGAGGAGATGAAGTACCACACTCTTCTGTCCTGACACACCATTGCCTAATCCACATTCATACATCTTCGCGCGCAAGCTCGATTTTTGAAGCTCCTAACAGGACCATCTTCCAGTATCTGTTTATACAGCGTCAATAAAAATATTTTTTTGAGCCTATGATGACAACTTCGCATAGACTTAATGTTAAACACCCTTTTTCTAAAATTGTATAAAATCCCCAGCTTAAAAAAATATAATAAAACTTAAGACTCATCACGTATCATGATACCACCACAGCATAGAGTATTGTTTTGAAAATATTATTCAAGTTACAACATAACAATGGCATCTTACAATCGCTATCACTTGAAAATTATCAGTTATCAGACGGAAACATAAGACGAATTCCGAAAATGATTTGAAAAAAAAAAGTAACCCATAAAAACCAAGTTTTTACAATACTCCCTTTCTCATTTTCGGGTTTCGTGTCTCGGATGTGCGTCGGAATCTCCATACAACTTACTGATTTGTATGAAAAAACCATTAAAAATTTGAAAAATCCAAAATTATACTACAGTTATTATTTTTTTAACGAAAATTTGATAGATCTTTTGATCGTCGTTATGAATCTACTAGCAAAGTTTCAGCTCGATTGGATCACGGGAAGAGGGTTAAAAATCGATCCAAAGTTTTTTCGTCAAGCAAGCAAGCAGATGCCACGAGTTAAAAGAAAGGAAGTTAGTAATCCTTTCAATTTCTTAAAATAGCATCGTGCACATACATGTACGAGTAAAAGCGTATATACACAGAGTATCAAATTATACAATGTTGAAATAAACCCCTCCTATAGGAAAGAAGAAATTACAATTGGAATGTTTTCCAATTGGAATTCGAATGTTTTTATTATTTTATTTGATTTATATTAAAGGCAATAAATTATGCATATTCAACATTAGTTAGTGTAATGATAGTCCAACGTTTTACAAAGAATAAGTCAGAAATATCACAAAAAATTCAATCTTTGATGTCGCACATCTCCATAACTATTGATATTATGTCATGGATGCTTGAACATTTTCAACTCATAATCAAGGCAGGAAAATAATAATAACCCTGCGAGGTTATAAATGTTTTCCAAATAACTCTGTATATTTAAGACACATTTATAATGCAGGTAAAATATTTATTCTTGTATAAATACTTCAACGGTGTTTATTATAATTAATACATCAATGAATAAAACCCCCTATAAACGGTATATTTTTTACAAAAGACACTGTTTTTGTAAGTTTTTTAAATTTCGTTCCATACTTAGTATTTTCAAGTATAAACGTCATTTTGCAATAAAGCGCGACTGTAATATTCAGAGTAAATAGTTTGACATTTTTATAATAATTGATTTAAAATTTACACAAAAAAATGCAAAGCAGGAATTACACGTTAATTCACGCCTATAATAAATATATTTTGGGTTTATAAGATTTTTGTAATTGTTAATATAAATATTGTTACGAAGCGAAAAAGAATTGCGCATTTCCGTCACATGTTGCAACAACACTATCGAAGATTCCAGAATGACCTGGCGTAATCTACGGCTTTTAGGAAACATCGAGAATCGTCTATAAAAGCCTGGAAGCCACGGAAAAGTTCTACTAAACACTAGGAATGCCTAGAAGGTTCGATATCAGCATGAGCAATATATAAATAGGACCGCGCGCGGGAGTATCGTCGTTGTTTTTAGCGCGCTTGACACGCTTTTAGCGAAACAACAGCGGAGGCAGCCGCGAGCTGCGAGGCCAATGTGAAAAGTTCTAGCGTTCTAACCTAGCGAAATAAACCGAAGCGAATAATACATGCGGAAACTGAATCGAATGTTTTAGTGAATATTGAATACAGTGTTCAAGCGACAATAGTGTATATTTACGAGTGATAAATTATGAAACAGTTTACTTTAAATAATAGCGTTAAATTAAATAGTGATTAGTTACTTTGTACGTTTGATTAATTGTTTAATCAGTAATTAATAAATCCGTAATTCAATTCCAGCGTTTCATCAAATCCTCCCGCAGCCACGACATGTGACGACGAAAGAATCAATTATTCATACTAGCAACAAATAACAAATTCATTGAAACATTCGAGAGCAAAGAGATCCCAATTAGCCTAAAAAGAAAAGCCTTTGAATCATGCATACTGCCAGTGATGACGTATGGAGTGGAGACTATGGTCCTTACAAAGAAATGTGTAGAAAAGCTTAAAAGCGCAACGATCGAGATAGAATTAGAAATGACGAAATTAGGCGCAGAACTAGAGTAATGGATATCATGGATCGTGTAGCGAAGCTAAAATGGCAATGGGCAAGACATGTTGCTATGCATTACGTTATTAAAAGCGTTATACGACACGTACACGTACATACAATACAGTGATCTTGCCGCGACTGAGGCCTAGGCGGTATTAGCAGGATGTGACTTAAGAGAAACGGAACAGCGTTGCTTAATATATATAATACAATAGTTTAATCTATATAGGAGGGTTTTTATATGATTACAATTGAAGACTTGAAGACGAATTGGCAAAGAAGTTGTTAACTAACTCAAGTCATTTTGAGATAATTAGACATTTGCATTTCGCCTTTGAAAAATATGTTTTATTGCTAATTCAAGATTAATTTTTATTGATTTATGTCACTAAAGTATCACAAAAGTATTCACAAAGTAAAAAAAATGCATTTATACTAATTTTCTCTAAAAAAATGTACTTAACAACCACTTTTTTGCTTCTGGAACTCATTTTTAATAGAATAACACCTTTTTAAAATTGGTAAAACACGAACATCAAACAACCGTTCAAATGCTATCCGTTTTTACCATCCATTATCCAAAAGTACAAAATACCTGGCATGTTAATTAATAATACACAACATGATATTTACCATTTAAAATTATTGAAAAATAATATATAATTACATATTATACATAATAGTTTTCAAATAAAAAGAAATATATGACAGTACTGCCAGAGTAAAATTTATACTAACCATTAATATTCCAATCAAATTAAAAGGCGTGTGAATTTCAGAATGATGGCATGAACATGTTTTTATTGAAGATAACATGTTCATTCCGTTAGTAACTGATTTGATTTTTATGATAAAGTTTACTTGACATGTTTATCCCTATGATTTGAACATGTTCTAATTTATTATTAAGTTCTGAACTTATTTTCAATAGAAAGAGCGTACATCGTTTAGTTTAGAGTGCTTTTTAACTAATTTTTGACAAAAATGTTAGTTAACAATTTCTTGCCACAGGGTCTTCAATTTTTTTCACAGAAAACGAAAATATATTCAACAACAAGGGATTAAGTTATGAAATATTGACTGCGTCAACTGAAACTTTGTAATTCCATCGAGTCGCGCGGTTAAAAGTCGGACCATTTTTGCCGGGAAGTTTCCCAGCACCTCGTGACGGCGGAATCCGAAATTCAGTTTGGAAACTCCGCCGCGGAGCGCATAAGCTTCGGGAAACTGTTTCAGATTTTTTGCATTTTCCCTTTTTATTTTCGCTATT
Organism: Agrypnia vestita; assembly: GCA_016648135.1. NCBI lineage: Eukaryota > Metazoa > Arthropoda > Insecta > Trichoptera > Phryganeidae > Agrypnia > Agrypnia vestita. The sequence goes on from JADDOH010004656.1 coordinate 102,650, forward strand.
TATTTCATTCCGGCCACCGTCGCCGCAACTTGCTCGCTGCTATTTTCATCTTCGGCAAATCGAATCCCCGCCGAAGGAATATGGAAAAGTTGCCAGTTTTTCATCTTGAGGATGCACCCTTCGTTGACCCGGATTAAATTTATTGAATTATTTTTTGTTATTTTAAAAGTCGTAAAATCACTTATTTATTTTTCGATACACTGTAACAAAATGTAAAAGGTATTGCTTTTAAAAATAAAATAAGTTTTAGCAAAAACATGTTTTCGTGGTGCGAATAAAAAGGTTATTTGAGAAAAGCTGTGTTGGATTGGTGGTACTTAATTTTTTAGTCTATTGATTATTTATTAGTATATAGGTATTGTCTCTGTAATAAGTCATTTTTTTTATATACGATCGATATAGTTGGTGCCATATACGTGTACATATATTGTATAATATTATAATATACGAGTGCCATGATTTATATTATTATTATTATTCATATTTTCCAGGGCTCCTCTTTGAATTCATCTATTATTACGTATCATTTTAAATACATATATATAAGATTTGTACCTTCTAGAGGAATGCTCTGAATAAGTTTAATAATGATTCATGTGAGTGGTTATTGGTTACTGAGCGATGGTTACTGATGTGCTATTATTGTGACATTCATTACATTTTGTATATTTTGTCTTTCAGCGATCCCTACCCGATCGTGTTAAAAGTTATTGTTTTTTCGATTTTTTTAAGGTGCGCTAAGTAAAGAATAAAATATAAAAAAGTGGTAGGTATGTGCTTTATTCGTATATTATTTGTAAAAAAACTAACCCATTAAAACCAAGTTTTTATTATACTCCCTTTCTCATTGAAACTTTCTCAACAAAAATCGAAAATTAAACAATATATAAATTGTTTAAATTTCGAAAAATCCAAAATTATACTATAATTATTACATATTTAAACGAAAATTTTTTATCGTCGCCACGAGTCTGCCTGCAAATTTTCAGCTCGATTGGATCACGCGAAAAGGGTTTAAAATCGATCCAACGTTTTTTCGGCAGACAAGCAGACAAGCCTACAAGCAGACAAGCAGACGATACGAGTTAAAAGAGAGGGAGTAAAAATGACAATTCATGGTCAGCATGGTAAGGTAACGCATTGAAACGTTGACGTATATGAATTTTTATTAAATATCTTTGTAGAGTAAACTCACCTCTATGGTTTATGAAGCCAAATTCATTTTTGAATTTAATTTTGATGATTTAATTAACTTGAATTTTAATAGTTAGTATAGCTCTTCTTCTCTTAAAATTAAGCAATCCGCCCTACTGCTATCGAAAAAGAATAAAATAACTTTGAGAAAAAACTTGTTTGAAGTTTCGAAGCGTTACGAAGGGAAACATTTATTTAATAAAATATTTTTTAGTAAGCTTACGGTCAATCTGCCCCATATTCCAAGTATTCCCTGATTTCAAGTATTTTTAAGAGTTGTAAATAACACATGTTTCATCATTAAAAGATATGTAGCCATGTAAGCAGCTTTAATTATTGATTAAATATTTTAATGAAACAACGAAAGAAATTATACTGTTTTCTATGACAAACAACTGTCAAATAATTCTAAAATAAATTAAGCGAAATACCTTTTTTTGCTAAGAATATTATCGAATCGAATTTTTTATAGTATAAATACCGAAAAAAAAAAATTTGATACATTTTGGTAGATATGTCCTCTATGTAAAATAAATCATTAAACACGTATTTTTATAATGTTTGAGATAGATTAAAAATCTGTAATATTATCTTAGAGCATGTGTTTATATTTTTTTTATGAAGAGTTATAAAAATGAATCGATTCAAAAAGTAAATAAAGATATATCATTAATTCTGAGCGTATTAAATTAATCATCAAAGGTGGTACAAAAAACGAGACGGTAAAATCACTTGCAGAAGCCGAGTAAATATTTATTATGCAATAATCAAATCATTTGTGAGCTCAACGCTGCGCTTGTGGAGTGTTTACCTCCCTTAAAACCAATCGCTCGCTGGTTGAGAAAATTCTAAACACACCAACCCCCGTCTCCGAAGGCTGCGGGGGTAAATGATAAAACGAGTTAACGTTATTACGTTAGAAGAAGTTGAAACGTGACTTCTTTCTCGGCTACGTGACTCTGGAGTCGCGCCTGCAAGATTACGTCATTAGGGTAAGATGCTGGGAAACTTGATCTTTCTAGAGGGTGCACGTCGCCACTCGCCACCCGCCAGCTCAAAACTACATATTTTGACAGTTTGACATGTTTACGCTTAATTTAAAAATTACCGAGTTATAATAGTCAATTTTGATCATTTCGTGATAGAACTTTCCATTGACATCTTGATAATTGATGACATAAATTTTACTTTTTGACTAACGAAAACTAAAAAATCTGAGGTAACGCTAGATCAAAACTATATGTTTTGGTCGTTTAACTTGTTTCATTGTAAATTTAAAATTTACTAGATATGGTCAACTTTTACAGCAACAATTTCACACAGAAATATCAGAACTACTCATTCATATTTTGACACACAGCTTTCATTTTCTAATACAGACAGGTCTGGTATTAGAGTTCTTGAAATTATAACCCAATAAATAATATATTATTTTGCCATTTTGCTGGAGCACCGCAAACATATCTCGCCTCATTCACATTAATACTTTTTTTGTACAAGATCATCGACTATTGAGGCTTCTAATATTACAGTTTTCCAGTATTTGGTTTACCTGGTAATGCTAAGTCTTCTGCAAACTTCTCCTGTTTTTGTTTTCATCAAAAATTTCGTTATAGTTTTTTCCCATTATTTTCTCCGACTTGTGACCCTTATCATGTCTCCTATTCACTGGGCTAAGGACAGTTTTATTTATTTTTTCTAATTTGTTCTTTCTTATTAATAAGTTTTTCGTATTTTTTTGATGGATTATCTGCACATATGCCTAAGTGATCTTATTCATTCTATTCCTCTTTCAGGCCTCTTCTCTCAGCTTCTGGGCTTCACTTTCGTACCGTGTTATTATTATTATTTTTCTAGAGTAGTTTGTTGTTCTATTGATTAAGAATCTCGCCTGTTGATCAAAGCGTGAATATTTAGTTTAGTTTTAAAATAGTTAGAATATTATTATGACACATAATCCATGTTTGCATCTCTATTTTTGAGTTCAGCATTTATAAATGATAAAATAAAATTGAAATAATTTTCACACGTATTCTAGCGTAATGTTTATAATTCGGAAGAATGTAATATAAAAATGATATTGCTTTAAAATTAAATTAAAAAATAAAGATAATTCATATTAACGGCGACATCTGTACTAGTTTACGGGAATGACAAAATTCCAAACCACAGAAGGCGGTAATAAAAATACAACTCACATTTGAAACAAGCTGTGCAAAGTTCAGATATACACAACTTCAAAAAAATTGAAAGATATGATGATCTATCATGGTAAGCGTTATACTGTATAGTGCTTACTCAAAGTCAGCCGTGCGATAGATCATAAGCCCTAAAAACACCTAGAAATACCCAAAAGAATTCTAAAACTACTTAATCTTATAAAAAAAGTTTCGTCTCTATGAGGCATTTACAATATATATCTTTTTTATTTTACTTAAAAAAAATAACCAGGTTTTTTTTTAACCAGACATTTTGTCGAACTAGTCATGTCTAGGTTAGTCTTTTTTATGTAGGTATACACTAGGGGCATGCAGTGAGAACAAGAAGCATGACTTTTTCCTGAGCATATATTTTGAAAAGAAACCGAAAGAAGAGATATATCTCAAGAAATTCCTATCACAGTATTTAACATATCATTCAGGTTTAAACATTTCACGATATTCTGCCAAATAAATGTATAATTTTGATTTTTTTTTTCAATATGTGTGTACAAATAATAGTCATGCTTCTTGCTCTCACTGCACGAAAACTGGTGTATACTAGCTAATTAACTAATTTTTTGACTACACAAATCAGAATTTCGCTTTCTTAGGCCTTGTTTTAGAATTTATAACGGATAGAAGGTAATTTTTTTTTATTCTAGTTTATTTGGATACTCTACAATAAAATAAAACTTGAAGCTCCATCTTCACTGGACGATCCTTTGAAATATTATTTTTTTTTTGGATTTTTCGCAGACGAAAAATAAACGAAATCCAAATTTTTATTTCTTAAATTTTCGGTCCAGTTGCAGTTTATAGATAAATTTTTTTTTGAAATGCAGATAAATGTCGAACCTTTTATTTCTGATACAAACTTGATACTGTTAGAGAACACAAAAAATGTCTGTTATTCGGTAAGATTTTTGCTTGCAAATTTTACGGTAAACAGAAAAATCTTCTTAGTAAATTTACATTTTCTATACAAAGTTATTGAATATGAATTTCTGAAATCAATATCAAAAATTCCATTATAAAACAATAAAGATCAAAACAATCAACCTGTTTAAAAGCGGATATTTTTTCTACAAATAATATCGAAAAATTCAGATATTGTTAATTCAATATTTCGGAATTTCATTTTTATGAAATTTCGTTTAAAAGAAATTTATTTATTCTAAGAATTACGTGAAATGAAAAAGCAAGAATCTGGAACATCGATGTTATATCTTGAATAAAGAATTTCCGTTACGGCATGTTATGTATCCATTACTCTTTTAATCAATGGATTTACAAAAAATCGTCAAATTCATGTTTTATAAGGATCGAAAAATGTTAATGTTTTGTTTGTTTATATAAGAAGGATGAATTATTTTTTGTAATTGAAAAATCAATGTCGGGATAGGAAACACAATAATATATTTTTTGAATTTTGGAATATAATACAATTTGGAGTAAATCTTTTGAATTCTGAAACGGTAATGAACGAACATATTTTAATAATATTATTTTATATTTTGTACTTTATCCTTTTGTCTGCTTAAAGGGATTAAAGATAAAATTGTTCATTGATCAATAATAAATAGATGCATTTTAAATGACGAAGAAGAGGTTGTTTATATTTGAGATTCAATATATTGGCTGAATTTAAATTACTCTTTAAATTAAGCAATCTGGTGAAATATCTCAGCTTAAGTCATCATTTTTATTAATGCCTTTGTGAGAATCCAGACAAAACAATAAGTTGGTAAGGCACAATTTGGCAGACTACTTAAGAATATGAAGATATTATGGTACTTCTCGCTACACTTATCTACAATCAGAGTACTGACATATATCGCATAATATGCATTCTTAAATAGCTAAAACTATTGCAGTTATGGTTGCCAATGATTGGTAAGGAGAAAATCTAAGGTTTCCAATATTGTACAAACAGAATGATAGTGTTATAAATACGTGCGTGTCAAAAGCAAAACCTTTCTGGGAAACCAAAAATAAAACAAACCTAAGTAGATAGAAAGGCAATACTGAAAACGACTTAGAACTTTAACTAACTAACCCTAACTGAAAAAGTCTACCAAAGGACACAGAATCTTAAAATAAATGACATAACAAAGACTGAAACAAAAATATAAACTATAAACCCAAGCCTGCATAAGCGAGGTAAAAGGCAAGAACAATAAATTACAGGAAACATATGAAAATTATCAACACTATATTGTAACGAGGCTAAAAAAAATTACACACTCCTTTCAAGTGACAGTAGTTTAAAATTATCACAACACTACCAAAAAATCCAGAATAGCCTAATGTAATCTACGGCATTCGAGATATATCTATAAAAGCCTGCAAACCGCGGGAAAGTTCTCATAAATACTGGAAACGCCTAGAAGCTTCAATACCAGCATTGGCTAGATATAAATAAAATAGGGGATGAAGATGATGGTGATGATTAAAAAATATTTTTATGTTTTATTTTTATTTATATATATTCTTTTAAATTATTGCAAACACGAAATGCGTATCGCATCAATATTCTTACTATTTTCAAAATAAGCTAAACACTTGCGCTATGAAAATAGGACTTTCTGGTGTCCTGGAATGGGGCTCGAACCAATCACCAGATCACTAGATGAGCGGCATGACCGCTACACCAACACGCTACTTCTTACACAGTCCGTTGTCCGGATAATTATTAATTAAGATAAATTATAGAAATCTCATGGAGACGAAGGTATTTATATGGGAGACGTGTATGGAAGTCTTTAGGTATAAGGTTACCCATTGCTTATTAACCCTATGTGCTAGTTTAAGTGATCAAACTTTCAAAAAATGTATAATGTGTCAGTGTTCATCCAATGGAAGTGATCATAGACTTATATAATTTATCTTAATTTATAAATATAAATAAGCTGAGGGATCACATGAGGAACACCAGAACATAAGAGAGATATCTGAGGCTGAGAACATTGTACAATGGAATAGACAGCAAAATAGGGACTGGTATGGTCATGTCTAGAGAATGAACAGCACCAGACTCCCTTATATCGCACTACGTAAACAGCCTCACCGAATCCGCCATCGCGTAAGATCTCCCAAAAGATGGAAGGATAGCTGAAAATTCACCTCACAGGAGACGCTATTTTCTAAAGAACAGATCACATAGGTCTAAAAGGGGAGAGGAAGAAGAAGAAAAATGAATATAAATTAATTTGCTTGGAATAGTAGGTTCGGACAAAGCTAGGCGTAAGTCGTAGACAGTGATCGCAAATTCGGTGGAACGCTTTTGTTCGAACGAGGTTCACGCAAAATCGGTGGTCGTGAAGACTTGCGAGAGTGACTTGTACCTACAAAGGAATGGACGCAAATGAATTAAAGAAGAAGATTTTGTGTACATTTAAAAAAATTCCATTTTTATAATATTATAACTCACGTCGACGTTATTGCATAACCTACGTGGACACACTTTAAAACCACTTTTATATTTAATATCCTCTCATAAAAATGTACGCTGGACATTTGCATATTCAGTAACAACTCTCACTTTACGATATACCTTTACATCCATCTCCCACAACTCCTGCTTGCCGGGGGGAGGGAAGGGGGTGTTCGCGGCAGTACCAGGAGAATATAAAATTTATGGGATGTTTTGCATGGCAAATGAATGCGCATCGCTACCAACTCGCGCACATTGCCTCGTAATGCACTAAGCCGGAACCTCGGGCTGCTTGCGCGACTTTAGCCGAATTGGCAGTTGAGAAAGTTCCGTCAGTTTAACTCGCTGGCGAATCACACACGTAACACGAAAAGTGAATATATTTCATCTTGTTGAGCGCCAGTCACGGCGGAGTAATGGCCGTTGTATTTTATTTGACATCGTTTCACGTTTATGCCACCCTGGTACTTTCGCGTCGTGGTATGGAAGGCTTTTGCAGCTTTTATTGTTTTATTTTTATGTGTAATTAGTACGATAAGTGCTTGCGGGTGTGTTTTCTGCCGCAATGTCTGTGATTGTTTTATGTGTAATCCATTTTACGATATGATTTCATGGATGTATTATACTTAAAACTATTTATTTAATCAAAATAGAGGCATTGTTCTTATTATGATAAAAAAATATTATTCTCAACTATATCATTATCACTCACAGATCACAAAAATATATATATGTCGACATGATCTGACGTAACGGTACATAATCTGGTTTCACGGCTGCTTCAAATACCTACTTGAATACTTGACTTGTTTAAAAAAATAACCGCGAACTTATAAATTTTAAAACAATTTTGAAAAGGTCAAAGTAAATACTTTTTAAAAGTAAAATGTCTCTTTGTTTCGCGCTAAATTACAATACGACGTGTTTATTTAAAGAGATTCGGTTTGGAATGAAATTAATAAAAAAACAACCTCTATTGTAATAAATACGGTTTTTCTAGGGGATTAAATTATGCAAGAATTTAACTGCGGTACACATATTTCTTAAAAATACTCGACAGGTAACATTCTTCCGATATGATCCAACCTCCTTTTCTAAAGTACGCGTTTAGTTCATCCCTGTAAATTTTTATATTCCATATTGTCACTTGTCACAATATGGAATATATTGAAAAACTGTTTTAATATTCACAGTGCAATTGATCAAACTTTCAAAGACATTTGCTAAGACATAATGGAGAAAAACTGTTTTCATGTTCACAATGTAATTATTCATCCAATTGAAAGTCACACTTAAAAAGCTTCATTGTTTGGAATTTTTTTTTTTTTTAAATTTGCTTTATTTAATATCATTGAAAGATTTGGCAGATACTTCGTGGTGCACCATTATAATTTAAATATGTTTTATTTTACTTACACACACAATATGAGTTATTAAATTGCTACTATAGTTTCGAGAGGAGCAGTCCCTCTCATCATCAGGTGTAGATAATAAGAGTTATTTATTATCTATACCTGAGATACTATGAGAGGGAATGCTCCTCTCGAAACTATCGAAGTAATTTAATAATTTGTATTGTGTGTGTATTACAAAGTAAACTAAAATATATTTTAAACTATTATGCTTTATTTACTTATTGGGTCAGGCGGTTAATTGTCATTTTTTGTTTCATAAACGAGATTGAAAAAATATTTTTTTCGTGTATTTTTTGCGTGCGCACAATTTTAACAAATCGAAGGACGAAGGAACCAATTCTGAACGAATTATATGGTCTAGATTCATAAAGTACAGGAACGGAGACCCAAGACTTTAAGATGAAGATTTTCAAAAATGATTAGCTTTATTGAAAATAACGAATGGTATTTTTCAATTAATGAAATTTTTTTTAATTTTCTAAAAAAATAAATAACATAAAAGCAGCCAAAGAATGTTTTCAAATAATATTTTTTGGACTACGAACCAACATTCGTTTCAAAGGCTAATGTATGTCCTTGTAACAAACAAACTTACCTTAATGGCGTTTTTTCGCAGCGACAGGTATAGAAGAAACAATGCCACACCGTTTTATTGGGACTTTTGTCTCTTCAACTTCCATACATCTTCTTAAGCACGCGCTTCGGTTTTTAAATTTTTAAGAGAATCGTCTTATATTATGTAATCATTTAAAATCTTTCGCGAAAACCCTCTATTGGCTCCGACTCTTACCTCAATTTTTTTCCATTCTCTTTTAGCTCATTAATTTCGCAAAACCAAAACATGTCAGTGAACCAATTTTAGTTGATTAAAGCAACGTGTAAACAAATTTTTACGGTAAAATCGGCCATTATTTTCAAAATTACTTAACAGCATGCAGATCATTTAATTCACTTTAATACATAAATATTTGTTAATTTTAATTAAACAACTTTGTATTAACCATTGGAATAAGTTATTCATAAAATTAATGAATTAAAATTAATTTGTGAATAGCCCGTTACTTGACATATTCCCCGTTTCGGTGTCCACTTCTCAATTACCCACATTATAGCTGTAGCCGGTTCAATAATTGTTTTTTTTTTGCTAGAGTGGATAATGGATAGTTTGCGTCCGTCCTGATAAAGATACGGTGGTATCGAAACCGGTTGACGTAGAGTAACTATTTAATTGGTTAATACAAAGTTGTTTAATTAAAATTAATAATTATGTCCAACCATAAAGTTAACGCTTTAAACATCGAAAATACATAAATATTTACTCAATGTTCAAAAAGAGAATCAACTTGTTTTAGGAGTGCTGCAATCAGAAAATCAAATTTTGAGTTTCCCAAAATCGAAAAATAAAGTGATGCAGACTGAAAATATTTTCTTTCTAAATTAAAAACGAAATCAAACAAATGCTTTTGAAAACCAACGCGAATAATGCCTGGCAAACGTAACAGGGATTGCTATAAAATTTTCAACACGTGCTTTCATTGCAGAGGGAAGGCTTTAAACAAAGATAGAAAAAAGTGTCGTGCCACAACCGTGGCGGGGGGGTTGGGAAGCGAGGGTGTCTGTTGTGACGTGCATGTTTAGCTACATGGCAGGGTGTAGTTTTAAGGCTGTAGTGTCTACAGTGCACCGTGTAGGACCGACGAGGTTGCAGGCAGAAGAGACGCGTACGACAGGGGATTATTTCCACCGGTATTTCGGAAAATACTTTGCAATTTTGTAAAAGGAATGCGGAACGGGAAAAGATGAATTCTAAATATTTTGTTTTAAAAGTTTTCAGTCTTAAATATTCAACTTTTTATTACAATAACCAAGAATTTATACACAAATAATACGTACAAAAACTGGATATATTTATCCTGGCTTCATCTAGTAATCTTGTTAATTTTTATGATAAATCAATAATAAATAATGTCCGAATGATGAATGAATTGTAAAAACTATGCAGAAAGAAAATAAAGACTGGCGAAAAAAAATTAAAAGCACGTCATTATAGTCGAGTTACACTCGCAGCTGTTAAAATGTTAAAATTACATATAATTATTTGTTCCATATTTTATAATAAAAAAAGAAGTTTAACCTTAAATTTTTGACTGATTGAAATTATTAAAACCAAAGAGAAGTATTTCTTTAGATCTGCAATTTATCAAAGGCGAATCCAGATAAAGGATCAAACAAGTAATGTGTCATTATAGAGAGTGTGGTGTTCCATCCTTCTTACCCACCGTGACGGGGAAATTAGCCTAAAAAAAAGAAATTTAAGAAAAAATTAAATACTATGTTTTAAACCACTTAATTGCTATATATTTGTCAGCTAGTTTCGGTTGGACTCAACCTTCTTCAGGAAAATTACAATATAGTCTATATTGTAATTGCCCTGAAGAAGGTTGAGTCCAACCGAAACTAGTTGACAAATATATAGCAATTAAGTGGTTTAAAACATAGTATTTAATTTTTTCTTAAATTTCTTTTAATGTCAAGCCACAAAGTGTTTTCTTGCTTTGAAAAGTTAAAAAGAAAAGCTTTTGAATCATGCATACTGCCAGTTATGACGTATGGATTGGAGACTATGGCCCTTACAAAGAAAAGTGTAGAAAAGCTCAAATGCATGCAACGATCCATGGAGAGATCCATGCTTGGAGTAAGCCTAAGAGATAGAATTAGAAATTACGAAGTTAGGCGCAGAACTAGAGAAGGATATCATGGATCATGTAGCGAAGCTAAAATGGCAATGGACAGAACACGTTGCAAAACAGGATGTTACAAGATGGCCTCTCAGAGTTCTGAAATGGAAACCTTTGGAGACTAAAAGAGACATCGGAAGACCTCAAAAGAGATGGGCCGATGATATAGTCGCTGTGGGGGGAAAGACATGGCTACAACTAGCAAACAACAGGGAAGAATGGAAAAAGAAGGAAGAGGCCTATATCCAGCAGTGGAAAGTAGAAGGCTGATGAAGAAGAAGAAGAAGATGATGGGGAAATGTATAAGTGGTAAATTATTTAGTTGTGTAATAATAGCAACTATCTCTAATATGGATCCAAAATTAAAACACAGTGAAAGAGGTAGAAAGATTTATTTAAAAAATATCAAAAACTGTCTAAAAAAATGTGTCATCTAATTTAGTTTTATCCCGAGCTGGTCCTCGATGAAGGCTCGCAACAAGGCTTCACTTCGCCGCCCCGTCCCACCTGCGCTGGACATTAGCATATCACAGGTCGGCGCGGCTTTTGAGCGCTGCGACGCAACTTTTGCTGCATCGCAGTTTGCCGACACGGCCTCTGTTGTCCCATAAGCTTGATGATGCTAATTTCACAAAGGACAGCGGATGATTGCGTAGTTCAATTCTGTCACATTATGCGACTCCACGAAGGCCGTCTATTTTTTCCGGCCACTGTGTCATTTTTAGCTTGAAAAAATAATGCAATGTGTTCAATTTTTGTATATCTTAATCTTTACGCAGTCTGTAGTCTAATGGTAAGTATTGGTTAAAAATAACTGATGAGTGTGCAAATAATTGAGTATGTTGTGATGTTCATAATATGTGAAGGTTTGGCTGTTAAGCAGAAGATATATGTATATATGCAGTATGTGTATGTATATACGCGTACGCATATTTGAATTTGACCGATCTTTAACGTTCGGTGTTCGATGTATCTACGTGTGCATGTAGGTATCTGAGAGTAAAATTAAATATTGATATATTAGAAACACGTCGGGATTATCACGATAGACGCACAGAGAGTACAGCAATGGTTATGTTGTTTTAAATAAACGAATTCATTCCAGATATTTAGTCAATTAAGTCACTTGTTCCTGATCCTCTGAATTTTTGGTATAGGCATATTAAAATAATGATTTGTTTATATATATATATATATATATTATATATATAGATATATATATATATGAGCTGCTTCTCCAAAAAGCGTACAACCGTTTGGGTCCGAAGCTCATCTTCGCTGGAGAAACCCACTCCTCCACAAACACCTGACGCAGAAGTTTTTAAACTTTCACTTGACGATGAGCTCCGGACCCAAATAGTTGTACGGTTTTTGGAGAAGCAGCTCATCGACAAGGCGCCCTGAAGATGAACAGTGAGATCTGTTCGAAACGTCGGCAGACGACTGGTCCTGACGACCAGAATTTGACGCGGGTTACCCCCAAAGTAGTTATAACTAACATATATATATACATTATGAAACAGATATGAATTCGGCAGATCAAGTATAGTTATTTACAGAAATATTACTTCACTCAAGGTTTTTCTACATTACAAAGATCATTAAAAATATGATCACATTTTAAGGATGACCTGCAAATACATGCATATTAATTACCTGAATAACATATGGGGAAGATTTGAACCGTAAAACGTGAATGTTTGTAACGCTTCAATTCCGTGAAACTTGAATGTAATACGTGAGCATTTGTGGTGCTTCAATACAGTGAATGGTACGGCAGTGTACCGGTACCTACAGGGCGCTGTTTGCAAATGAGGCTAATGGATTCACAAAACATTTTCACAAAATGACGGAAAAGCACTTTCAGTTAACACGCCGATAAACATTTTTAACAAGTGAGTCGGGGGGAGCACTGATTTGATGGTCGAACGGCGTTAAAAACTCTGTAATGAGACAATTTGCATTTGTTGAAATTATTTGGAAATAATTACCACTCACTTTAAAATAAACAAAAAGTAATTGAATTAACGATTAATTCAGCAAATAAATAAAGCAATACTATAATTATATTTATGGAGCCTTTTGAAATTTGGTTCTTATCAATATATAGTTATATAAAATATAATAATAATATATACCCTCCGGTGGTTATGGTGGTGGATAGCCCTTGGTGTCACATCGAAAATATGCGAGTTTGGTGGGGGTGGCTATGCGTGGGTGGGAGTGGGTAACGAAAATGTGCTTTCAAGCACATTGTTTTGTAATAGGAAGGCCGAAAACGCTTCAGATTGTTTCAAAATACGCGCACCGACTGTGTAGGTGAGTCCAGAAGGTTCCGGAAAAGCCTGCTCTAGAAAGTTCTGGAAGGAGAAGGTTCTAGAAAATGCTCGAAAGTTCTATAAGCTTCTAAAGTGAGTGGCGTAATGTGTCGGTGTGTCTAGAAGGTTCCTGTACATTCGATAAATTTTTTGAAAGTTCTGGAAGGAGATTGTTCTAGAAGGTTCGTGAAAGTTCTATGACGATCCGAACATTGTACTCAAAATATACGCGTGCGAATCCGCGCGGGCACAGCTAGTTTAAAATAAATTAAATGTTATAAAAAAATATGTGGTTACCACCGGGTAATAGCGATAACTCGCTATCGTAGTCAAATGACATGACATCGACTTATAATACCTATCGAGGGTCTCGGATTCAATTCCCGGTGAGTCTAGTCTACAATACATCTATATGACATAATTAATCCTGTGGTGGGTACTTTTGTCATGAGTTCGCTACTAAAGTTGGGCCTGTTATAATCTTAAAAATTATTACCAATTTGTCATAGAAACCATTTAAGATTATGAATGAATTGAAAAAGGATTTATGGTCGTGTGAGATAAATGATACTCCTATATTTTACATATGCGGATTATAAAAGCAAAGGCAGCAATATCCTAAAAGATTTTAATGCATCCATCGAGAATTATTAATTTATAAAGTACCTACTGAATTCGAGATTTTATAGGAAACAGCCTACAAATGTATAGGAAACATGTTTTTGGAAGGGACATTTACATAAAATCTGGAATTCAGTAAAATTTATATTAGTAATCCTTGGTGACTGCTTTCAAAAGATTTTTATTTTTTTTAATATTGCTATAAAAGCTATTGTTATAAAAGCAAAGGCTGCGATATCCAAAAAATTAAAAAAATATTTTGAAACAGCACCGAGTATTACTAATTTAGACCACCATAATATAAAGACATGAACTAACGGAAATGTCTAGAAACACTCAGTGGTTCCACGATCAGTTCCACTAGTTGGACTTGTTTAAAAACTTCTTGCTTATAAATTGTGACACGTATTTCGTGTTCGCATCTCTATTTTATTTAAAAAAAAATATATATATAAAAATACTCATCATTAAAAATCAAATTAAATTCTCGTTAAAAAATTTAAATCTCGGTAATTAAATAGCATTTTAATACAAAAATATATTTAAAAAAAAAACTCGGTTTACAAAGATTTTAAAAATTTAAAAAAAAAACAACGTCTATTGTAAAAAATGTATTTCATTTAAGTTTCGTTTATAAAGGAAACTTTAACTGCACATTCGCTATGTTCTAGTCTCCTCGCCATTAGAAAAGGTTTTAATTCAACTATGTGCAATTTTATACTCTGTAGAACTAATATTATTTTAATATTGAAAAAAAACATTTTTAGACCTATCTACTGATTTCTTCACTCAAGAGTCCAAATATAAAATTGAAGCCGTATTTCCGCTTTTTAAAATATAAATATTGCCAATTAATTTTACTACTACATTAAGTACTTCTAGTAATGAAAAAGAAGACTTAAACGTGTAAAAGTTAGTTTAAGTATTGAAAAAAGATCAATGACCGGGAGAAGGGGGGAGAGATTGGTCATTTTGAATTATTCAATCGTCATTTGCCGTTCATCGTTCATTGCTAAAAATTATTGTTAATAGTGGGGGAAGAGAGGAGTTTGTTGAGTTTGATATTGGTTCGAATCCCAGTAGTAGCCTAATATTTTTCGTGAATTAGATATTTCTGTATGTCTTTCTAATTGATTAAATAATATGGTTATAAAATATTTCTTTACCTGAATGTCATGCCACAATGTATTGACTGCACGGGTTTGGTAAATATGGTATTTCACAATTTGGCAGAGCAGTTAATTGAATAATTAGGAATGGATGTGGTACCTCACCATATGTGAAGTACCGGGATCCGAAACCTGTACCTCCAAAATCTTTTAGAGTTAAAGATGAGATTAAAATACAACGTAAAAATGAGAGTAGGTAGTTAAAAATTTTTGTAGACAAGAAATTTCTAGGGCACCTGTTCGGTATTCGCCATTACATGACGCTCATTTCTGCTTAATATTCGCGTATCTAGATTACTGTTGGTACAATCAACACGAATCTCTATCATCCTTATTTGTACTACCTTACACCAGTTCAAAACCATAGCTCGAAAGGTAAGCCCGGTCATATCGCTCGACATTAAATAACCAACAAATATCGACTGCCATTTTTCGATAGCCAATATTTGATTATTCATATGGTTGAATCATATCTTCGGTACCATCGGATGTGTGAAAGTTTTTTGAAAAGGGTTTTAAAAATATTGTTGCCAGTTCATCAACTTTGAGCCCATTTCATCTGAAAGAAGAAATCCTTTCCTTCCATATCATAAACAGTCCACGCAATGTCGTTCCCATTCACGCTTCATCTCCTTTCCTTATTCCTCACATTATTGATCGATGTTAAAACCTAATTGTATATCAAATTATATTTAATTTACTGCGTACCTAATTACGGTCCGTTTTCGAACGTCTCGATTGGATGATGTTCCACTTCGCCGACTAATGTTTCCAGGCTAAGGATGAGTAAATCAATTTAAATGAAAGCTCCTTTGATAAATGTCAAGAGCTGTCGGATAAAATTTAAATATCAGGCATATAATGGTGGAAGAGCTAAATTAGTCTTTGTGCGAAGCCCGGAGCAGAAGTGAAATTTTCTTAATGTTTCCATTCGGAGTCGGTCATGCGTGGAGCCTTTATGCATCCTTGGAATCATGCTTCGGAGTTCCCTTGGGAAGAGACAGGAGAAATGTGGAGATCAAGAATGATAAAGATAATTTTACCAGCAAAGTATATATTTTTTCATTAAAAATTTACGATTAAGTTTTTACTTCATTTTGATTATTTTTTCCCTAACCAATTATTCCTGTATTTTATTTTTATTGGATATAATAATGCATCAAAAAAATCGTATTTATCTTGTTAATAAATCTGCATCTATCCAATTTCAGTCACATATTCCCACTAAGATTGAGACCACGCCCCAATCGTACAATTGATTCACTTACATATTCAATTAATAAAACGTTATTATTATTTTATCAAGACGAATACACAGGATTATCGAATATTTTTGTCATTTTTTTTTTCTCTATAAATCAGTAAATTTCCATAAAAACGCGTAATATAACATTCATATTTTACCCTATGATTAAATATTTTTTCTTCAAGGCTTTAATAATTTTATTTGCCTTATAATTATATCGTCCAATGAGTTTTAAATATTCAACATATTAAAACTTTAATGTGGCCTATTTCCATACCAATTAATGCGAGGACATTGATGTTACAAATTTTTACTCATAATTTAGACAAGAATATATCAGTGTTGTAGACTGGGTAGCCCTGTTACTTCCTATAATGTTATAATTAACTGTCACGTTATTAAAAATACCAATATTCACGGTCTGGATGACTATAACTAGACCGTGAATTTTAAATAATCAACAATTTTGTAATATACAGAGTATATAACATAACCAGAAACCATTGAAAAAAACTACCCTATATCGATGACAGTATTTTTTTCACAGCACTTTATCAAATTTCAACAACAAAGATAAATTAACTTTTTACTTTACATAAATAGCACACGTGTATTTAGTTTCATTGAGTATTTATGGTGCAGCGCTCACTGAAAATCAAATAAGTTCTAATAATTCTTTTTCTTTGAATTTTGGATAACTTTATTTGACACTCAATGAGTTTAGCAACGTGTAATCAGCACTTTAGAATGAGCAATACTTAGCTGGATTATTTTCAAAATTAAATATGTACCTCGCAATATTACTTATTCTTTCGGATAATTTCTAAAACACTGGTTTCATACAGCTTATTCCTAGCTGCAAGAGCCTAGTTGCTAGTGATGTAATCGTAGGCTTCATTTAGACGACTATCTCTAGGGCAATCTGTATAAAGACATAACTATTAAAATATTCGAGCTTATGAAAGGCCTAGTGAAAAAATCTTAGCCTTTTGGAATGATGATTAAACTCCCGACTTTAGGCAAGGCGTTAGACAAAACTTTTTTTTTAAAAAGTATACTGTATATACATAGGTTTAACCAAATTTTATGGTTATATATATATACAGTGGATATGAAGTGACAACGTCCTCAAAGATATCTCTGCCTTAGAGCTTCAAAACTGGAGAGAGCTGGCACTAGACCGAGATGAGTGGAGGAAAATTATTGAGGAGGCCAAGACCCACCAAGGGTTGTAGTGTCAAGAATGATGATGATGATATATATACAGAATACTGTTAGTATTTTGAATCGTTTCATAATGATATTTCACCTATATATTTAAATAGTACAGTTCTACCATAGAAAACACAAGTCATTACGAGTAAATCCTATTAATATTTATTTTAAAAAGTTGGTATTCTTTCCGTGAACATTAATAGGGCCAGGAGGTATTAATCTTGTCGCGTAACACATTGTACCAAAAATGTCCATGATATTTTTCGTCCCTGCTTTTCTCTTTACTCTTATTAACGTAATTTAATTAAACATAAATTAAATGAGACGCGCAAAGAGCCCTAAATTAACTGCGGTCCCCTATAAATCCAAGCGCTGTATACAGTCCCTTATACAGGTCTACAGGGGGCGAGGAGGCTTTATTGATTGGCTGGGGATAATTTTTGCATGAATTACTTTCAGGCTTTCATTCACTGTGAACTAATAGACAATAGCTGCATTAGCGCACATAAGAATTACAAATTTGCTCAAAGAAGTAAAATGATTTTTGCTGAATTCCTTTGTAAGAGTTTCATAAATTTATAATGTACACAGTTTTTCGAGATAAAATTACTTTTTTTAGACCATAGAACAAAGTTACAAATCGATGAGTATTACAAATTAGGTATAAGAGAAAATTTCACAATGTTTACGTATCCTACATAATTTTTTTAATTCTTACCGTATTTCAAGATTCTGGATATTTTATAGTAGGTAGCTCTTCTTACCTGTAAAAAAGAAATGTTATAATTAATTAATTATTCACAAATTCTGAATGAGGTACATAAAAAATACATCTTTATGTAAAAATACAACTTTGATCACTTTGAAGGTTATTTCCCGTGATTTGAAAAATAAAAATAAGAAAAGGGATTCATTTTATATAAAAATAGTAAAAAAAAACAGGTGACACTTAAAAGCAACATAATATATCGTGAAAAATAATAAAAACTTATTACACGATTAAAACATGTAATGGACTTTTATTATATTTATATAAATTACTGATGATGATAGTGATTCACTTGTTACCATCTAAATAAGAAAACGTAGTAATTACTATCTGTAACTCATCAACATTAATGATACTTTTACATGCCGGTTCCTAAAGAATGATATAGCAATACCTTGAAATAGTGATAAAGACTTTAATCAAAATATTTTAACATTTTTTTCAAATATTACTCAAAAATTTAATACTATTTTAAACCTTGGTGATTATGCTGAGCGGAACATGAAATAGTTCCTGTCTTTGCTAAGTCCCATATGTACTGTATTTTTGACGGATAAGGCAGGTTTTGCGGTAGCAACGCCGCTTTCGTCGCCGCCTTCGGATTCGCTGGCCCAGGGTTAAGCCCCATCTTTGCCGTTTAATTTCCTTTTTTTAACTGCGAATTTGAACAAAATAACGGACGTTACACGAAGTTACGGGGACAGATAGAATAACAGACAGACAGGACAGTCAACAAAATCATTATGTTTGATTATATTTTAACATTAATAAATACATTTTCTGTGCTAAATTTTGATTCTTGATTACTTCCATTGTAGAGTTTTCTGATCTATTATGCCGTGTTGATCGAACGATTTGGATACTATTGCTTTGTGCATTATCACGGCCATAATAATGTCTATTGCCATAATCTAATCTCTACATAATCATGCATTTCTCATTTTTTTATTTACTTACGCAATTAATCTCCAAGTACGTGTATGAACAATTCCTTTTTTACTTCCTTTCTTTTAACTTTTAGCGTCTGTTTGTCTGCTGTAAAAACTTTGGATCAATTTTCAACCCTTTTCCCGTAATCCAATCGAGCTGAAACTTTGCAGGCAGACTCGGGGCGATGATAAAAATGGTCTAACAAAATTTCGTTAATTTTTTTAAATAATTTTAGTGTAATTTTGGATTTTTCGAAATTTAAACGATTTATATATTGTCTAATTTTCGAGCCCAGCGCGTGACTGTTTCAATGAGAAAGGGAGTATATAAAAACTTGGTTTTAATGGATTAGTTTTTTAAACACCTTTACTTTTAATTCAGATAAATCGATCGTTCTTTATCAACAGTATAACATGTCAGAGATAGGTTTGATATTCATAGACATTTATTTTACATTATATATGACTAATTTTCTAAAATAGTTTTATTCAAACTAAGCCAATATAAAAACCAACGTAAAAACAGTTAGTATCAATTTCTTAGGATCAATAATAATTTCAATCGTTGCCCAAAGGTAGGTAGGTACTTACCTAACTTATTTGTGTAAATTTTGAAATTTAATTTTCCTGTCATTATTGACAGGCTTTCATCTGGTGATTAAATAATGATAGTCCTTAAGAACGTAGGTACTGCAAACGTATTTTCAAATCGGTAAATCATTAAAAATTCAGTATTTCATTTTATGCGACAGTAAGTCTATAATTTGAATAAGCAATTGTTTTATTTCAGAATCTTATTACTTTCCACGAACTGGTATTGCGTATCGGAAAATAAATTGAAATCCAGCAATAAAAGTGAACGAAGCAAAAATGGAATGAGATAAAGGGAGTCCGCTGATTGTTCCCTGGCTGACGCAACTGGGCCTCAGGCGTGCGGGTTCCTTCGTGTTTTAATTTATTCAATAAAAATATTGAAGAGACTATGACGTCCTTTATCACATAAGTTATTTACTAAACAGATGGGTAAAATCAGTGGGCATTAGCGAAGGGAAAAACTACATTTCAAAATGAAGACTACAACACACACACGTTCACCATATACACTACAATTGTAGTAAAAACTACTTGAAGTGAAGTAATGAAGTAATTGTAATATTAATGAAGTGAAGTTGTGATGAACCAGGTAGACAGAGGGTCTTCCTAACGTATTAACGATGAATTTTGTATTAATAATTTATTTAAAATGTCGATGCTTACTCGTCGCGAGTTGATATTTAATTTTAGCTATTATATTCAATTAATTTGCCAACTCCTGGCCGCGGCTAACAATGTGATGAATCCTATGGGGTGACCCGTCAAAAATACGTCGTGGTAAATAATATTAAATAATATAAATTTCATTGCAATGAATAAAGTCATTTGCCGTATGATGTTAGTGAAAATAGTTGTATGGCTCGGGTGGCAACGGCTGAGGTCGACAGATACGCTGTAGCTATAAAAGGATCGCGGAATAAAATATTATACCTTCTTGAAATATTAAAAATAATGTATTCTATACAATATTAATACTCTGCCTGTGCTAACTATACATTTAACTAAAATATATATTATTAACTGGAAATAATTATTCTGTGAAAATTGCGCTTTTGAATGCAAAATTAACTAAAAATATTAACTAAAATATTTCTAATTTGCTGTTGAATATTACCTATAAAGATATTGACTAAAACTTTTGCTTTGAATGGAATATTAACTACTTCTCTCATCAAATATTATTCTGCAGCAAATATTCAATGAAATTATAGGAACTAAAATATTTCTAACATCTTGGGTTCGCATACTATATTGAAAATACCTAATGCCCTTTGCATTTACTAAGTATATTACCTAAATAGCCACAGCTATACCATCCTGTCCGTCAGGGACTAAACATAAAACATAGTTATATTTCTAAAAGTGCTACCTCTTACGCGACAAAAATACCTATTGCAGTCGGGCTATGAATATGAACTATTTCCGCCTCATAATGGCGCCTGGAACCAATACTAAAAACCTCACTAGAAATAATAAATGCGACTAAATCTCGATAAATACAATATATACTATTCGTAATACGTCGTTGAATTGGCACATGAATCGTCTAATGGATGAAGGACCCCGTTGTGTATCGTAATAACTTCAAATTCTTTTATAGGAGCAGTGTGGAAACAATTGCATAATATTACGTAATAAAACATCTAACGAACCTAATAATCTATACATTTATGTTACAATAAAATACGTTCACTAGAAAGAATTCGTGTATTAGAAATAAAACATTTTCGATTGGAGGCAAACCAGTAAAATCGTTCGAACGGCGCAAAGGGAAAAATTCACACATATTAAATAACATTGAAATTAATAATCATAAACACTTTGTATTAGCAAATTCTTACCTTGAATGGTGTCGTCTTAGACGTGTATGAACCTGATCATATTAATTCCGTGGGAAAATAATACATATACTTGCTATCTACGAAATACCACATTTTTGAAGTGAAACTTCTTTATGAATAAATAGATAAGATCTCGGGGATGGTTTGTTCGAAAGGATTCTACAGCAGCCCGTGAGTTTATATGAAATAATAGTTTCTTTGAATGCTAATTTTGGTTTTTTTTAAACCCTCAGCATCTCTGCTGAGAGGGGTAGAGGCTCCGCGCCCGCCTAAACCCGGTGGCCGACTTCCTAAGTGACTAAACGGCCCCCCTTGTTCCTCCGGAACTTACTGCATCCCGAGACTCTATCTCTTCTTTACGAGATGTGATCCCGTGACGCCTCTCTTTTAGGCTTATAATTGAGAAGGCCGTACTCTTTTGGTACGAGTTTCTGATGATGTGTGTTGTCTTGAGGCGCCTTTCTTTTAGGCCGGTGTTTGAAGAATCATGTACTCTTTTGGTACGAATTGATGACGACATTAGCCTCCTTTGCGGGCATAGTCAGCGATGTTACAAATTATTGTGCAATCTCATTATGCCTTTTCAGAGCGGCGTCCCACGATTCTGCATCTTGCAACATTTACTTTGGTCAAATGTTAGGGTGTTAGTAACATATTTATAATATCCCAGCTATTCCATATGAGTGAATGATTTTTATACTGATTCTAGCTCTGTCTTTTTTTTACAGAGGATGACATAGAAGTTAACGTTTTCTATTGAGATTTCATAGCATTCAGGCATGAAAATCCTTCCAAAGTCAGAGAATTCACGACGTTGGTACACGCTGTTTTTGAGCAGGATGAGGCGCGAAGGTCGAGTCTAGTGGCCACTCCGATCAACAAGGGAGGTCCCGCTTTTAAGAGTACCTCACAGGGGCTTGCGCGAATTCCAGGCTTATGACACGAAGCGTCATCCACAACCTCACCTAGCTCAACGTTCGTAAACCAGAAAACTCCAATTTCAGTTAGATCTCCCCATTCTGTCCTTTACTCGTCGTTCTGAAGCTACTTGTTAAGCCAGATGTACCGAGGTACTCAAATCATAAAGACTTGGCTGAAGACCGGATTGCGCAATACTTATGCAACACAGTTATTATAAGGCTACTAAGCATTTCTTATAGAATTACGTGTATTCAATTATTAGTAAAAATAGTTTGAAAATCCCCATACTTTAAAATATATTCGTTCGGAAGAATTTCTCGTACGATTTGGATTGATATCTGGTTATGCAATACATAACGCGTCGACAATATTATGAATCTATTAAGCACTGCTTATAGAGCTCCGTAAAATCAATTGTTAATACAAATGGTATGAAAATCCCCATGCATCAAAATATATTCGTTTGGGAGATATTCCCGTACGAATTGAGCCAAGATCACACAAGAAATCGTGATATTAATTATACATTATTGCTCCGATTTTAAATCTTCCCAAAATAAATACATTTCAATAGTGAAAATAATTAATCGATAGATAATATAAATGTGTTCCTTAGCTGTTACACAGTGGCGGTATGATCCTCTCTGGTACTGATGAATGGTAGATTCCTCCATAAGTCCGGGCAGCAACTCCGTCCGCAAATGCTGTTCTGGAACTCGGGGCTCCGTCGGTAGTCTGTTGGGCAGCGCTCCCGCTCGCAAGTCTGGTCTCGAACTGAAGGGGCTGAGTATCTCGTGTTCGCTCCTTTTATACTCTCGATTGCACCATATCTTCGAAATCCACGCTAGTGCAGTGACTCATCCTATGAGCGATGACCTCACCGCCGGCGCTCGCCATTGGCCGGATTCAGTCAACAGGACGGCCGCCTCCGGCTCAACCCGTCGAAGGCAAAGCGCGCCTGTGATTGGTCCGTTTCGTTAAAATAATAGTTAAGTACCCGCTACACGCGAGACTTACTGTTCTGATTCATAAATAATAAAGGCTCGTTCGCACCTACTCACAAGGTCGAGTCTATTAGGATTGGCAAACGATATTAATTTAACACAGAATTATATCTATGGTATTATAAAGATCTAAGAAATATTACTTGTATAGCTGAATATTCAATATTTTGTTAGCCTCTTGTAATACATAGAATCTTAAGAAGAAATATATCAGGCTTTTACTTTTAAACGATTCCAAACAGAAGAAATATATTTTTGATGTCCATACTTGACTTTTTTGAATATTATTATTTTAAGATTTTCTAAATTTATTAAATCTATCTCTATGTCGACCATCACAAAGTAATTGTAATATTAATGAGTGAAGTAATGAAATGAAGTAATTTACCTACATCAACTTCCCAAAACTTTCTTCATTCAGTCCCAAAATTTTTCAAAGCATGGGGGGGGGGGTTGTTACAGTTTCCAGAGATTTATTCATATATCTACATCAACTTCCCAAAAATTTCACGTAAAAAATGCACTATTTAAAGTATGTTTCTCATACTTTCGATAACTTTGAAGTGTATGTACTTTGTAGTGTTCGCTTTGAAATGAAGTGTTCTATTTGAAGTTTATACTTTCAATAATTTTGGTGTTTGTAGTTTGTAGTGTGCACTACACTTCAAAACGTGGAAGTGTGCACTTCAATGTAATGTAATACTACATTTTAGAAGTGAGTCAGAGCGGACCCATCACTAGTGGGTATAACCATTGACGTATTATAAGTAGACACGCTATTCCCATACTATTCTCATTTCAAATGTAGCAAATGCAGAAAAATCAGGTTATTTGAAGTCACGGTGACTAAAATAACATACTCATTTTTACAGTGGTGTACGATACTCTGTAACTTTTTCCCCGGGACTCTTTTTCCGGCGTGCCGTCGCGTCCAAAAACAAAGAAGGTCCGTTCGATAACGCATGCAAGTAAGGCAATTATCTTATATTTGACTTGTCACGATTTCACGCTTGTAACGTATCTACAGTTTATTATATCATTGGGTATAATTCTGCGCATGCAAAATACAGGCACGTGAAAATAAAGCTAGTGAAGAATCTTCGCTACCCGCGAAATCAATAACCATAGATAAAAATATTAATAACCACTAATAATCAAAATTTGTATACGACTTTGTTGCGCATTGTAAAATTGAGAGCATGGCTTAAATGCTAGAGAACCCGCTTAGTATTTGAGAGGTGCTGGTTCGATTCCCAGCCATATCAAACTAATTTATATTTTTTATGCGTCATTTAAAATTTAATATAAAGAATAAATAAGTATTTACTTATTTATAGCCATATACCCGTACCATATAGCGCTGTGCAGCCGTATAGCGTACACTTGAAATAATAAATAATAACGACTTTTATCATCAAAAAAATTTAAAAAATTATTTCCTCTACCGACAGAGGTATTATACTGCTCTTTTATGATAAAATCACTCTAGCGACAAGACTATTAAATGATTTATTTATAAATAAAATAGACACCAAAATATAATCAAAAATAAAAAATACATAATAGAATTAAATAATAGAAAAATATATTCCGGCACCGGGAATCAAACCTGAGCCCCCTGAGTGAGAGCCAGGTACCGTATCCACTATACCGTATCGAAAAAGCTACTGACCTTGGAAAAAATTATTATAAAGACAGTGTAGATAAGGAAAATATATGTTGGTACGTGTACTATATTGCAGGTTCGGCAGTAGCGACATCTCCGGCCTTTTAATTTTGGCTTTTTTAACCGTGAATTCGATCGAAATTACGGACGTTACATGAAGTAACGGGACAGATGGGCGGACGGACGGACAGACAGACAATGGAAATATTATAATTGAGATAATAGAATACATAGGTAAGAGTTAAGTTATCGTTTCTGTCATACATTTTTGTTACCAATCGACCTAAAAAGTTATTTTCTTGCCGTAAAGTTTTCAATTTCAAAGTTTTAACAAATCAAATTACAAAAAAGATTGCAAAATTTAAGCACGTATAGGTAATCATAAATGAGATTTCATGATTTAACATAGAATATGACATTGAACTTCAATCTGAACCTCGCATTTTCCCTGGATTTTCTTTTATATTACTTTTATGCCGTAATCAACCACTTCATAAACTAAAAGCAACTTTTTTTACCAAATGGAATATGAAAAATAAATAAAATTTTAATTTATAGGCTGAGAAATCCAATTATAAGACAACATTATTTTGCTAAGTATTACATGTTTATATTAAATCGTAGATTTTTCCAAAGATTTGAACTCGTTCGATTAAACCAAATAGTACTTATCTGTCAATCTTATAATCATTAAAAAATGATGAATTATTGATGAAGATTTTAACGGAATATCATTAAAAAGGTTCGTTATTGAAAATAAAATGTTACGTAACGATGTCTGGAAAGATAGACTGACGTAAGAAAAACTTAGTTGTGATAATAAAATGGGGCCAGTACTCCGTAAAACAGGAAATTGCTCCATTTTATGAGTAATTCAATACAGATCGATGGAAAAATAAAACCTCCAAAGTGGGTTCTTCCCTTTAGGCTCTGTTAACGTCCGATGGACGCCAGGAATCCGTTAGCATTCAATTTCCGTCGTTAAAGAACGTCATTTCCCGTTACTGATCGCGAAGCTATAGCGGAAAGCTCCACAACGGACTACCCTTGTTCCACTTAAGCCTTTCTTAACAAGGTCCAGTGAATCGCAGGTTAACTGGGTTCACTGTTTCATGTGCACACACATATATACACTTAAATATCTATCTGTCTGTTTTATAAATATAAAACAAAAATAATTAATTATATTAAATAAAACATATTATTATTATTAACTCACATTTTCAGAACGAAGTTCTGTGAATTATTAAACAAAGTTTAATTAATCGATTAGAAAAATCAAAAAAATGAAAAATTATTTTTACTGCTACCGGGATTCGAACCAACGGACCTCCATTCATTCGGGGATGGCGTTTTATCCAATTTCGCCACGGCAGAAAATAATTAAAAAAGGAATAAAAATGATAATCAATTAAAAAGAGACTACATATAAGGTCGAAAATTTTTCGTCAGACTGCTGTGGCAAAATTGGATAACGCACCATCCCCGGATAGAATGGAGATCCGTTGGTTCTAATCCCGGTAAAAGTTTAAATATTTCTTCGTTAATTTGATTTTGCTGTATGTCTTTTCTTATTGATTATTAAAAAAATGTTTAAAATATTAATTAATACAAACGATTTGAACTATCGATTCAAACCAATTTTTTCATAAAAATGCCCTCATAGGGTGAATATTTTTCATTTTTATAGTTCATAAAGTATTTAAGTTAGCCCTCATGTTCATAAAATAGTAGTTTTTTGCAAACCAACCCTGAGAATGCATAGTTGAAAATAACAGCAACTTCCTGAGCACTTTTGATTTTTAATTTTAGTATACAACGTGTACTAAAATTGAAAATCAATAATCGAAGCATAGAAAAAAAATCGAAGTGCTGAAAATAACAAAAAAATATGTATGGGTTATACTAAATATTTTAGATAATAAAAGATAATACTTGCAAAGGAAAATTTTTACCCACTTATCATAGAGTCTCAAATACTTATGTACTCCTTTAAATATGCCAGCAGCTCAAGAGCAGCTCTAAAAAAGCTCTATGCAGGGTCTTAAAGTTTACTTAACAGATTTTTTTTTATTTTGCCAAATAAAACCTCAGTCACCTCTGAATGTCCTCTCAATATTATTTGGAGCAGAAAAAATATGCATATAGTAAGCAAAGTATGTTGGTATGTAAAAAAAGCTAACACAACTAGAACAAAGATTTTACTGAGAACATCGGAAATAAAAACTTTAACCTAATCACACGGAGAAGGCATAGAGATTGAATCCGCAATGAAGAAATTAGATGGACCCGTGGAACTGAAGATATTTTGCGATGGAATAGAGTACGAAGAAGGTTCTGAAGAGCATTGCAGGTAACGAAATGCCACCTGGTTATCGTCTTTCTTAATGACCGCCTAAAAGATGAAGGGACAGTTGAATCTCGACGTCCCAAAATTAGCAGCCTTCTGCCAGAACAGATCAACAGATCTAGAAGAGGAAGAATAAAAATATTTTAACTTGCCTGGACATCGACTTAAAATCGAGACATGCTAACTTTTCAAAAGGTTACATGTTGGAATATGTAATATGTTGGAATAAATTATAACAAATGGGTGACGAAGGTAGGCGAAATAAAGTTTATCCTTGGCCTCACAGGACCATAAAGGTTTCCGAATAAATTATTTGGAAGTTCAAATTGTTGAATATCACACTTTTTTGTGGAGTTAAATGTGATTTTAATTATTAATAACGAATACAATATTGTTGGGACAAATCTCTTATCTCGAATCTCGAGAAATATCTTGCAGTAATGGTAGACACGTATGACAATGAGATGGGACTTTGTGGGATCCGATGATCCTTTTCTTGCAGTCCTCTGCCAAGGTCGAACCTCTCAATTATTAGAAGCGGGAGATAACTACCAGAGCGAAGGTCTAGTAAGGAAGCTCCGCAAGCAGATACCGAGGTGACGCAAGAATCGCGCCGATAACTAAGGGTCCTTGATGGAAGTCAATGACGACCAGTTCTCAAAAGGAATGGGCCAGGCAAGGGCCCAGATTCACCGGATGTAGACGGTGGTAGAACCAGGAATAGCAATAGTTTGTCTGGTTATGGTGATGCAAGTCCTTGCAAGATCTTTGTCGTCAGGGGTGATGAGACAGCTATCGTACGTGTCCAGGAGGACGCACTGGAAGAATCATGTGAAGCAAGCACGTGGAGCGGGTGGTGGAGTCGTGAAGTCTCCGTAGTAAGGACGACGTTGGTTGCACGGGCCGAGAAGAATGCTGGCCCGATGGCTCCGTAGAAAGTCCCTGTAAATGATCTTCTTGAGAGAATTCTCTTCTCTCGTAGGGTATACAGTATTTGCCTTCGCTAGTTTCCACAGAAGCAGTGGCTATGAAGTTGAAAAAAAAAACCCATCACCCAGGGCTGTTCTTCCAATAGAGAGACGGCTGCTTCGAGGCGGGAAAAGTTATATTAAGCTCATTGACGTCGAATATAGTTACGCAGATCGCTACGGAATGAGATGGGAGATGACAGTAATAGGGCTTATATAGCCACGATGGGGTGTGGAAGCGAGACGGGAGTAGCTTGAGCGCTGGCCGACATGTGTCGAAAGTTTTTAGTCATTGTATTCAATTTGTGTTTGCGGATTACACTGTCCTAGTCATGATAATTTACAAGAAGCAGCATACTGCTTACAACACGATTTTAATGAACTATTGAAATGGTCACATGATATGGGGCTAATAATTAACGCCAAAAAACACAAATGAATTCATATAAGATCACCACACGCCCTTTTTATGCCAAACTTAATATAATTGCACATGATTTCAACTGCATACACAAAGGCGTTGAAAATAAATGCTTATTTGGCACAGTGGATTACGTGAAAACTCATAAATATCTTGGTCAACTCATGGATGAACACTTCAAATGGGATCAGTAGATATATAAAATTTATTAGAGCCTTGAGGCAGTATCTAGCAGACTTTACAAGATTCAATACATTATTCCAAAGTTCGTTTTAAGAGTGATATATTTTTCTTTGGTAGAATCAATATTAAGATATGGTTAAAGATCTTGAGGCCTCTCCAGTAATGCAAATACAAAGCCTATACAAAATCTTCAAACTGCCAACGTAAAATGAATCGTAAATCCACAGGTTTTTGAACGAATTCAAAATTTAAAATTAGTGTATTCATCCGTTTATATTTTACCAGTTCATGGATTAATTCTATTTCTGCTGATAAAAGAAAATCACGAAAATAAAATTTATAAAAAGGTAGTGCATGGCAAAATAATAGCGTAAAAAACATGCGTACAAATCAAATATTAACTATCCCAAGAAGAACAAATAAATATGGACTTAAATATCTAGTTCCCATGCTTTTGAACAAAATACAAAGCACCTTTTCACAGAGTCTAAAGACTTCAAAATCAGTGGCAGAACTTAGAAAGTGGCTGATAGCAAAGGACATAAGTTACATATGAACTGTATTATTATTCTAATGATGTGCTGTGTATTATTATTGTAATGATCATAAATGATTAGTTTTTGCTATATTTAGTTTTTTGTTATATTTATTATTCATTTACATAAAATGAAACTTAAATTTTTTTTTACTCACTTTCTTTTAATTCGTATCGTCTGCTTGTCGGTTTGTCTGCTTGTCTGCTTATCGCTTGTCTGCCAAAAAGACTTTGGATCGATTTTTAACCCTTTTTCCGTGATCCAATCGAGCTGAAACTTTACAGGCAGACTCGTGGCGACGATAAAAATGGTCTAACAAATTTTCGTTTTATTTTTAAAATTTATTATAGTATAATTTTGGATTTTTCCGAACAGCTTACGAATACCCGAACAGAAGCGTAATCTGTTCGGGTGTTCGTAAGCTGTTTGGTGGAGGGGGTAAGCCTCATCTCCGGCCGTTTAATTTGTTTTTCATCCGAGAATTTGAAAAAATTACGGACATCACACGAAGTTACGGGGGCATACACTTAGATGAGCGGACAGACGGACAGACAAAGAAATTATTATGTTTGATTATTATATCTTATTGAGTAAGGAGATATCTCTGAAACTATTTGATTTTAATGTTAAACTAATGTAGTTAAAATAAATACAAGCTTAATTGAGTAAATTTAACAGAATTAATCATATAAAT
This sequence comes from Agrypnia vestita, assembly GCA_016648135.1. Lineage (NCBI taxonomy): Eukaryota > Metazoa > Arthropoda > Insecta > Trichoptera > Phryganeidae > Agrypnia > Agrypnia vestita. Next base: position 133,076 of record JADDOH010004656.1, read on the forward strand.
TTATAAATACTTTTTAACATTTCATAATAGTATATAAATATATTAAATTTTTAATTACATACTACACTAACTCGAACTACAAATATGATAAAATGTTCAGTTTCGTTTTACATTACAAGGTTTTGAGAGTCATGAACACAAACCCCACGGGGATTCGCTCACTTCTTTAGCAAGCTGTCTATTTATGTAACTGTTACGGTTACCATTAGAGCGAGACTTGATGAAAATCCGGGACGCAATCTCGGAGACGCGTTCCCAGAGCAGCAGAATGCATCGAATGGTTTGTTTGTTTATACCGTATTCCAACAACGTATTGGAAACCCGGTCTCTTCTGCTCTTCTGGGATTCGCACAGCGAATACTTTCATATCGGAGGCGGCTTAGGGCCACAACAAATACCCCGTGACGTTTTTCAAGTCTTCCCCGACCAGATAACTGTCACGCGGTCCCCGGACGGGGCTGGGTAGAAATGAATCATGCCGTTACCTCGTACAATGCGCATTGTGGGACGGAATATAAATTGCGTTCGCAAATAAGACGTCGCGTTTCGTCCGATTGACTCCTCTTCGCAACGTGCGCTCCTGGTATCGGAATACGAAGTATTCTGTACCTGAGAATATTCTCTCTGTAATTTCAGTGAATTGATTTAATTTAATTGTATTTTGATTGAAATTTATTGTTGTAGCAGAGGAACTTTTTTGTAAATTTACATTTAATTTAAGTATATAGATAAAATCAATTAGATTAATTTACATTTTTTCAAACTTTGACCCTTTTAAATCGATTTTTTATATACTTATAAAACTTGTATATATATGTTTATATACCTATAAAACAAACCAGCTGTGCCTGCTGTTTCAAAAATCAAATAAACGTATTTCAACTACATAAAAATTAGTACAAAAATTAAAAGTAATTCGTTACATGAAAAATTGTCATTATATGGTACAAAAAATAAATGGAATAATCTTAACATGTAGGCTATTTTATATTAATTAACAAAACAAAAATTAATGTAAGTGAGCATTTATTTAATAATTAAAAATAAGACATGTAATTTAAAATAGGTCACTACTTTATTTCTCCATACCTGTATCATTTACTTTATGCCTATTTCAACACAGATATTTTTAGTGAGACAGGCACAGTGCAACCAAAATTTTATATTTAAATTAATTAGTAAATAGAAAATAAAATAAAAATTTCTGTCTTAAATTTTGGAGTAAAGCATATCGGTTTTTCATTTTTCACGATGAAATCAATAAATTCTGGTGTCCTGCTTCGATACTACTTGTTGGACAGGAATTATAAGGCTTAGACTTGCGGTACATTGTGTGTTTTTTCCATGCCTCATTGCCTGTCTCAACACAGAGCTCTCTAGTGAGACAGGCATAGATAATCTAACTCGAACAAATGTAAAAGTAAAGATATGAAATAAATAAAAAATAAAAAAAATGTAAAAATAAACTATCCTTCAACTATCAACCTTATCAACTCAGTTGTTTCAGAGAGCAAGTATATTTTTCGAGAAAATTTGAACTTTTACCAAAAATATTGTCATAAAAATATTAACACAAATTTCGAGAAAAAAATTTCGATATTTTTTATAAAAAAAAATAAATATAAAAAATCGTAATAGAAGAGAATTAGCAATGTATTTTGATTTTAATATCGCCAGGACATGAAATCTGCTATTTTCATTTCGTAAAAGTGCACATGTATTTTATTTTCATAAAATACGTCAGATTGTAGCTAGTAATTTGTTAATTAAGAGTTTAATATTATCATAGTTATTATTCATTTCATTTTAAGTTTTATTTTTTTAAATTCTTCCTTCATTAGAAGTGTTTACAGAAACAGATTATTTTCCTAATTTCTACATTGTACTTCGTCACCCCATGACAATCTATCAGGATTATTAAACACTATAAAAAGCTTTGCATTTGCATGACTTAAATTTTACTCCTAACATTAAAAGGCGGCTATCATGTGTGAATCATTGAAAGTGAATAATTTTATCATTGCAATATGTTAAAAGTTGTTGAGTTAATTTCTTCCTTATTACTTCCTTTCTTTTAACTCGTGGCGTCCGCTTGCTTTTCTTGACAAAACTTTGGTTCGATTTTTAACCCTTTTCCCGTGATCCAATCTGCTGAAACTTTGCAAGCAGACTCGTGGCAATGATCAAGAAAATCTATCAAAATTTAATTTAAAAAAACAAAAAATTATAGTATAATTTTGAATTTTTTAAATTTTTAATGGTTTTTTCATACAACTTACTCAGTTGTATGAAGAGACTGCGACGCATCTGGTAGAAACTAAACCTGATTATAGTATAATTTTGGATTTTTGGAAATTTTTTATTACTCCCTTTCGTAGCGTCGCCCGACCGAAGCCCAACGCGTAGGTGAAGCGCCAAACCTGTTTCCACTAGTAAATGAGAAAGAGAGTATAATAAAAACTTGTTTTTTTTTGGGTTAGTTTTTTTTTACATTGTGCTTCGTCACATCATGACTATATATCAGGAATATTCAACACTATCAAAAGCCTAAGTGTCAAATGCATGACGTAAATTTTACTACCAATATTAAAAGGCGGCTATCATGTGCGAATTACTGAAAGTGATTAATTTGATCATCATTGTAATACGTTCCAAGTTGTAGAATCAGATGAATCTTGCCATGCGTTACCCATAATCCCCGCCATGCTGGGTTGTTAATTCACGGAGAAATTCGGAAACTCAAGATTCAAGGGTTGGATGAACGCCTCGGGGTTCATCCCTTTCAAGCCTGATAAGTAATTTAGATGAAGTATTCTCTACCCTCACTGTATTTATTTGCGCGATGATACTTCGAAGCAAATATGTGAGAGACTTGAAGTAATTAAATATCAGTTGTTGATACAAATATACAGACAACAAGGGAGTGAGTTCATCAAGAGTGGCAAAGTCGAAGGTTAAAGCCTTCCTAAACGTGTTTCTGGGAACTGGAGTATGGATATTTAGATATTATATTACTGGAAATTCAATTGCTCTGAAGTGATTTTATGTACGCTTGAAAAAATTATTTACTTTCAAGGTTACTTTTTTGTTTGTATGTACAAACTACTCTAGTCAATGCGGGGTCCATCATCAGGTCTAATGTCACGAATCTATTATCTAGTCAAACGAATTTTGGGTGCTGATCTTTTGGTTTAAATTGTATCCTGCAATATCCAATCATAAGCAAGATATGTCATTGTAAATGTTGCGTTTAGTAGTGTTTTGTAATACCATGTCAAAACCACTATATATGTGTAGTATCGTATCAGATAAAGGTCGTGTCAGATCTATACGTTGTCTTTGATTGACTATTTTTAAAGTGCTGGATTCCAAGAGGTTTTCTTTTCAATTTATGAGTAGGTAACGTTATTCACTTACATATATTAAAAATGCATGAATGATGTAAGAGTGAATTAAAAGAGGATCGTTTAATTAATTAAGACATGTAGAGGATGAATAAAGAAAATATATGAGACTAGTTGGAAATAGTGAGAATAGATACCGTTCACGAAAACCTCATAATGTAAATTAAGACTTAAATATGCTTCAAAAACCAACTGGCATGTTTTTACGCAATAAATAGTAGGCAGCTACAACCTAAAGTTCAATTTGTAAATGAATGGTACGAAGCCGGTGTACCTACCCTTTGTGGATGTAAAATTGTAGATGTCGTTGAGCGGGTTGAAAGCTATTTAAAGGTGTAAAGGGTCTTTTATTACCGAACTTAGAAAATCTTCAAGGACATCTTAAAAATGTACAATGATACAAGCAAAGAAAAATTTAAAGCGTTAAAATGTAAATGAAAGTAGGGTGCTGGCACCCGGCGGAATTTGATAGCGTTGACGGACTGCCCGATAAAGTACAACCTTTCTAGTCGATATTTTGGATACCATTGCTGGGTCCATAATCCAGTCCAAAGTCCAGTACTGATATGTTGCTGTGAAGGCTTATGATATGTATTGCCTTTGTGACGTTTGCGTCTTTGTAGAGGGTGTATTTTGGGGTGGAGTTTTTTTTTGAAGAAGTTTAAATCGAAAGTTTAAAAAAGAGGCTTTAAGAAAAGTTCTAAAAGCGATTTTACTTTAAGTTCATTTATTAAAAGTCTAATATATTATTTGAGATCTGCTTTTGCAAGCTCAAAGCTATGTTTAAAATTTATTTACGTGATTGAATTAAGTTTACGTTTAGTCTAACATATAATTTGGCCAGTAATTGTCTAGTGATAGTAATTTAGGACTCCTCGATGTGACGCGGTTACCCGGTACTTTTGGTAGCGTAGCAGAAGAAATGCCATTGTATTCATACGAGGCGAAACTAACCTAACATTATTAACGCGCAACATGAGCCGGACTCGAAACGACGATCGATTAATACACGGTTATACTTATTAAACACACACGCAATACTCAAAATGCAAATTAATGGCTGGGTTCTCCAGAATACATACATACATACCTTGCTTACAACTGGCGCGATCGGTGGTCTTAGGCCTGATTTATCTGTTCATGGTATATAGTGGAAAGAGTAAACATATATTCATAACAACTAGGCGCAACAGAGGCTCAGGGCAAGCTTTGTCTGACATTATCGCAGCCCGAGATTCTAAGGGAATGGAAGATACAGATTTGTAAGTGAATTTTAAGAAGTGTCTAACCACTTCTGTTCAAACGTGGATTCTAGATGCCCCCCCCCCCTGTAGGGGGGAGGGGGATGCGGCCCCAGAGCATCGCCGCATCCGGTGGTTAACTCCTGTTTAGACATAACCTCCCACACTAAGCTGCAGACCAAGATCAAGCCGAGACTCTATTGCTCCTGCTGGAATCCCCCGAAGTCCTCGCTTCCCGGCGACAAACATATCAGGAAGAAATCCCGCGTCTGATATTAAGGTTTGTATATTATCCCGCGGGGCAGTCAAATTGACTGGTGTATAATGATGAGGATCCCACGTTGCGGCTACATGAGCCGGATTATTATGATGTTTACTGCTGATTAAAGGGCTGAATGAACTAACTGGGTGACTGGAAAAGACTCTCCCTTGAGCGCGTCAGTCAGAGCCATGTTAGCATCGCCAAATATAGTTGATGTGATTGATCCCACGGTGTAGTCTTATTGACTAGAGATATTAAATGATGGTAAAACAGCATGATTATTACAGTTGATTGTGAAGTTCCTGATATGTTTCTCGCTGGCCGGGAAGGGAGAACCCCGAAGGTCTCTGTATACAGCAAGTTAGAAAAGGTGGTGAATGATGAGTATGATGGTGTTAGTAATGCCATCGCGCGCCTGAATGCGGTCCCGATCATAAAATTGATTGTTAAACTGCTAACAGATCTCGTTCATTAAAGCGGCCCCGAGCATAAGTATTGACTGTCGAACTGCTACCTGCATCTTATAATTTCTCGTTCATGAGGAACGTCCTATCTCGTCCTTGAGTACGGAGTTATTACATTCACATACATTCATAACCAGAGCCCGAGCTCGTCGAGCCAAGGGAGTGAAAGAACGTAGGGGCTTCTTCCCTCCGGCTGTGTTTGAGGCACGACGCTCTGGTCCGATTCGAAATGCTTCACCTTTGCTTGACTGAACACATTTTAACTGTGTGGAGGCTTTGCGCAATTCTACTTAGACCCACCCAGAGTGTCCCCGCAGTCCCGTTCATCCCCTGGATCAAGAACACGCACCCCGTCATTTGATCCCAGTTACATACAACTATCTGTATCGCGAGTGTATCTCTTTCTTCAATCCCCTTCATTTGCTTCTCATAGTTGCTCGTCCATGCGGAACGCCCTGTCTCGTACGTTGATGAGGTCCCGAACGAAGGTTTCGATTGAGGTACGGCTACCTGAGTCTTTTAGCTGACATTCATGAACATTCATATCCGGAATTCGAGCTCGTCGGGCCAATGGAGTGAAAGAACGTAGGGGCTTCTTCCCTCCGGCTGTGTTTGAGGCACGACGCTCTGGTCCGATTCGAAATGCTTCACCTTTGCTTGACTGAACACATTTTAACTGTGTGGAGGCTTTGCGCAATTCTACTAAGACCCACCCAGAGTGTCCCCGCAGTCCCGTTCATCCCCTGGATCGAGAACACGCACCCCGTCATTTGATCCCAGTTACATACAACTACCTGTATCGCGAGTGTATCTCATTCTTCAATCCCCTTCACTATTCCATTTATACAACAATCACGTGACTAACCTCGAGAGTCGAGCACCGGTAATAAGATCTCATTATGCTACGTTGGAAGTTAACATTGCATAACCGGACGGAATGCCTATTTCCCGCGATCATATTCAATTTGTAAACGCAATAATATGTATTTATATATGTTAGTAAAACGTTTGAAATGCAGAATGCACGTATGATGACCTCGCTTCTATCCTAAAGATAATTAAGATATAATCCCGACGTTACGTCCCGACATCAGTACTAATTTGTTTCCGCGTCCGTTACCGTCGAACTCTGAACCCACGTAATGAAATGAATAGTGACCATGAGACAATGACAAATTATATAGCACGAACATTCCATTTGATACACATAAGAAAACATCAGGAATAAATAATATCAAAGGTTCTTATCTTAGTTCTGTAGTTGGTCTGCTTCTGAGATGGCATCCTGATCCGAAGTAATATAACTCTCCAAAATTGAGCAATTACCAGCGCCTGTGGAGCCCTTCATTTCCCTTGTATATATATTTTAATATCAGCGCCTGTAAAACTGTATTAGATCCTAGAAACAAGAAAACTAGTCCCTCTACGCCGAGCACATACAGAACATAAACCCCTTCAATCTAGTTCATCCACGGTTATGCAAAAAGGCGAAAGAATAGTAATAGTAAAAGGTCCTTAACTGACAGAAGTTGAAGTTCTCTGCAAACTGCCCCTATCTTCTAGTGGCGCCTGTGTATTCCAATAACAACTTTCCAGTCATGTATTTAACATAACGTCCTCCTTGTGTGTATGTGTGCTGCAATATCTGTCATCCATTTAGTGATTCCCAAAATAGTGTTTTCCTTGTATATATATATATATTTCAATATCAGCACCTGTAAAACTGTATTAGATCCTAGAAACAAGAAAACTATTCCCTCTACGCCGAGCACATGCAGAACATAAACCCCTTCAAAC